>JAKKZN010000019.1:1046793-1069112 GCA_033441825.1 Pangasius elongatus
GTTTAACTGACTTGATGCTATACTCTGATTAAAAAGTGTTCCTTTAATTTTTTTGAGCAGTATATATATATATATATCTCACACACACACACATGTATATACACTGATCAGCCTTAACATTAAAATCACCTGCCTAATATTGTGTAGGTCCCATTGTGCCACCAAAACAGCTCTGACTCGTTGAGGCATGGACTCCGAAAAGACCTCTGCGATGCACTGTGTGTTCTGACACCTTTCTATCAGTTTGTGCTACAGTAGCTCTTCCATGGGATCGGACCAGACAGGTTAGCCTTCACTCCCCATGCCCATCAGTGAGCTTTGGGTGCTCATGACCCTGACCCTGTCACCTATGATGTATGTGTATATGTATGTACACTCACCATCCACCTTATTAGGAACACCTGTACACCTGCACATTCATGCAGTTTTCTTATCAATCAATCATCATGTGGAAGCAGTACAATACACATATTCAAGCAGATACAGGTCAAAAGCTTCAGGTAATGTTCACATCAAACATCAGAATGGGGGAAAAGTGTGATCTGTGTGACTAACAGTGGCATGGTTGTTGGTACCAGATGGTTTGAGTATTTCAGAAACTGCTGATCTCCTGGGATTTTCACACACAACAGTTTTCACAGAATGGTGCGAAAAACATAAAACAAAAAAACATGAGCAACAGTTCTGTGGGTGGAAATGCCTTGTTGATAAGAGACATCAGAGGAAAATGGCCAGATTGGTTCAAGCTGCCGGGAAGGATATAGGTAGTAACTCAATCACTCTTTACAATCATGGTGAGCAGAAAAGCAAGCACAAAACATTGAACCTTGAGGTGGATGACCTACAACAGCAGAAGACCACATCAGGTTCCACTCCTCTTAGTCAAGAACAAGAATCTGAGGCTATCATGGGCACCTGTTCTTGGCTGACAGGAGTGGAACCTGATGTGGTCTTCTGCTGTTGTAGCTCATCCACCTCAAGGTTCTATGTGTTGTGCGTTCTGAGATACCTTTCTGCTCACCATAATTGTATAGAGTGGTTATCCGAGTTACTGTAGCCTTTCTGTCACCTCGAACCAGTCTGGCCATTCTCCGTTGACCTCTCTCAACAACAAGGCGTTTCCGTCCACAGAACTGCCACTCACTGGATGTTTTTTCAGTAGACAGTGTGTGTGAGTGTATACGGAACCTAAGAGCAAAAAAAGAACTTATACTACAAATACTAACTGCCCTCACTCAGGCCCTCATTTACTAAAGTTTTGCATTTGTAAACACATATGCAAACTTTGTAACACTTACACAAAAATGTGCAAACTTATTTACTAGACACTATTTACTCTACACATGATCTTTCATATAAAATACAAAAGTACACAGCATGACTGAATTCCCAGTGTGCATTATTATCATATAACAGCACGGTGCAAACAGCAGTTCCGGCTGTAACATGAACTATATAGGTTTATATTAACGCACCAGTTCTAATACATTATTGTTTCTATAGTAACAGCTCATACACGCGGACTTGTACGGCAGACGCTCCACATAATCTAAGACTAACAACACCGGTCTACAAGGAGAAAGCCTCGGAAATGAAAGTAGCTAAATTTTACCAGAATTGGGTCACTAATAAAGGAAAATTAAGCCCTGAGTGTTAATTGGCTCCACTTTCCAAGATACAGCTTCAGGTCAAAATTGCATCAAAATAATTCAAAATTAGAAGTGGGGGTGTGCGATTATGCTCCATAACAATGTGATACAGCAATGTGAATGGTGCCACACCAATCATTATAAATTTATCTTTTTATTGATACCAATAACAACTTTCCATTTATTTATTCTTTTTTTTTTTTCATGTAACATTTTCATGAAAAACTGACCGAATTGTGGGTGGGTTGGTCCCATTGCTGTGTAGCTTCCCAGACTATTAAGACACAACCTCAAAATTATACAGTCTTAAAGCTTACAAAATATAATGTGAATATCAGATAATTACAGAACACTAGCTCTAACATAAGATTAAACGACAAGGTTCCATCTTTATTCGGTATCTAAACGGTGCTTTTCGGCTTGTCTCTTGTGAACTGCAGTAGGATCATCCCTAGAGAGATCCCAGCAGTAATTGGCAAGCATGGACCGACTCCATTTCCCTTGGCATCTTTTCTCCATGCCTGCGATATCCTCTCCCCATGCTCATCACTCACTGCCCCACAGGTACAGGTACAGTTACAATTACAGTTAGGTAATAATCTTTAGTCTCAAAGTGGAGATAAATTTATAAACTTTCATATGGTACATTTTCATTGTTCTACCATTCTTTGTCGAGAAGTTGATCATCAGACAACCCTCTCCCTTGTAGGTAAATATACTCGCCTGTGTATAGATAATTATAAATCTTTATTCTGAAATATCTTGAAAACTTTAGCCAACCAGCACCTTTATCACCTGTTTTCTAAATCATCTAATCAAAATATGTAAGAATTAGCACATTTTATCTGAGGTCGATAATTTCCCAAAATTTGTAGACCAGTGTAGTAAATGGATTTAGAAAATGTGCCGTTTAGCTAAGAAAAACTTATAACCGTTGATGTTGCACGACCTTCCTAAGTTCTCCCACACCACCCCATTGATGCGCTCCCTCCACTGGCTTCCTGTAGCTGATTTAAAACACTGATGCTGGCCTACAAAGCCAAAAACGGACCAGTACCGACCTACCTTGAAGCACTTATCACACCCTGCTCTGCACCACACTCTCTCGAATCCTCTAGCACTGCTCGACTGGTCCCTCCATCTCTCAGGGTACAACCTGCATCAAGACTCTTCTCTGTTCTGGCACCAGGTGGTGGAATGAACTTCCTCTAGATGTCCGAACAGCTGAGTCACTGGCAGTCTTCACATGACCACTAAAGACCTATCTCTTCATGAAGTACTTAAATTCTTGTTTTGTCTTGTGTGTGCAGTGTTCTTTACTCAGCTTAGAGGCAACTAAGCTGGGTTTGGCGTTTCAGGCAAAAATGACTATTCAAATTTTTCAAAGGCATTATTCAAGTAATATGCAAATATTTGCACTACTGTCCCAACATGTATAGCACACAACAATGAGCCTGCATCTGCATGCATCTGGACGCACGTTGCGGTAGGTGGGATTCCAAATTTAAAATACAACATCCTCGCAGAGAGTTAACTTATGACATGTTTAGCTAACCAGCTTAACTGTACTCTTACAGAAACCTATGAAAGCAAAACAAAAACAGCAACTGAAGTAGTTTGCTATTTTTCCGGACCACAGTAGAAACAGGATTTAAAGATCCAAACTGGCTTTTCATTGGAGCTCTCAGTCCACCACTCATGACTATGGCCAATCCCGAACATCCTCATAAAATATGCTAATAACAGAACATTTGTTAAAAGGTCATAAATTATCAATGTAAAAGATAATAGAGCTTCATTCTATCTTGATATCACTTGATATCACTTCCTGAACCCAGAGTAAATGCGTAGTCGAGAAGACCCCAATTCCCGAGTAGGAATTTCAAGTTGAGGGGGCTTTTTCTTACGACTTTTAGTCCAATGCAGGAAATGTTTCTTGATGACTCGGCGCACAACCGGGCAGTTACATACCTCGTCACCTATGACGCGTGTTCAGGCGCCTACTACAAACAGTCTACTTCACTAGGTACTACTGAGTACAAACACGTTCAAATTCAAATTTTCTACAACAGTCAACACTGCGAAAAGGATTAAAAGGATAATACTCGTTTTAATTTTTGACTGTTTATTAAATCACTGACCTTCAATGAACGATGTGATGGTATTCACGTTTAGGTTTGAATTTTTCACTTAGTCTAAATATGTCACAGCTTCAAGCATCACAGTACTAAACAACTGCTTAAAAACACTAAAGGAAACATTAAAGGAAAGATTTATGATGAAATCTTTGTAAATATAACATCATTATGAGCTGATATAACAGCTTAGAAAAAAAAATAGATGGTTGTTTTGTTTAGCTGTGGTCAGCAATGCTGTGTTCTGTGTGTGTTCGATACGTGGTCCTGTATGATAAAGTTACGAACATGCTCGGAGTGGTAGTGGAGGTAGCTATGTAGCGTGTAATGTCTTATTTATAACATTTTTGTATAAAAGCAATATTGCACTCGCAATCATGCATGAATTTTGGCACGATACCCATATTCCACATGACTGCACTGATGCTCATGCGAAAACGCTTAATTGTAAAGCTGGCTTTTGCACAAGTGGACATCGTAAGGGAAAATTTTTGGTCTGGAGTTGGTTGCATGATGCGATCATTTAGTGCTGTTACGACTAAAGACAGCGAACGACAAAACTTCTGTCATAAAATTTCAATCTCAGAGTGTGAGCGCTGCTACTACACTCATCTAAAATCCACCAACTGAAATACAGCATAGAGTTACAGAAACCTCACTGGACAGATGTACGGTAATGCCGATGGCCAAACATAAACCAGACATATGGAATTTAAAAGAAGAGCGGTTTGACGAATTGTTGCAGCAGAGAGAACGTTTCTGTAATGTCTCATCACGGTGCTATTATAACAGGACAAAACAGATAAAAGCGATCGAGGATGAATTACAAATTCCAGGTGTGCAGCTAGCCAATCAGCAAGCAAACGCTCCGTTTGTCGATATTATTTACTGTTATGACAATCTGAGACTATGTCATGATTTCCGCTTGACAAGCTACAAACCGGTGCGGAGTTGCTGAGCACTCTGTATGGCTGAACAGGTCTAGGATCTTTATCATATAATCTGGTGTTAGTGAACAGCCTGTTATAGAATTTATTGGGATCATGCTGTACTGTGTGACAAGCAATAGTCGTAAAAGAGCGATGGAATTGTGCAGTCTTGAAATATGGTGGAAGAATTTATGAAGATTAAATTAAATGTTAACTTAGATAAACTACTCAAGAGTACAATTCAACTATTCAACTGTTCAAGCAGCTTCCCTATCTAAGAAATAAACTAGCTACGTTACAGCTGCAGTGACGTGTCAGACATTCACTGAAAGGACCCTGAGAAAAACATTCACCTTGACAAAGTTGTCTGGGAAAAGGCCTCTTCGCCCGTTTAGGTCACCTTCCATCCATCCTTCTTCCTCTATTCGTCGCACGTTCTTGATTACATCTCCTAGTCGAAGGGTCAGTTCATCTTCGTGTACTGCTTCATATTCATATTCCACCACCACTTCAACTACAGAGGAGACAGACAGACAGACAGACAGACAGAGAGAGAGAGAGAGAGAGAGAGAGAGAGAGAGAGAGAGAGAGAGAGAAACAGCAGAGAGAAAGGCTTTTTAGATGCATGAAAGGTGTCCCATGAAAGACACATTTTAGCGACATGTTTTTAAATGATTTCGTGTTAAATGAGATCTCTTCAATTTGAAAATGTAACCAAGGACAAGCAATGCTACCTGCTGCTCTATGTGCACCACCAAATAATTACGTCAATATCAATTTTGTGTGACATGATAACGGCAGTCAATGATGACAAGAAATGAACACGGAACATTTCAGTGTTATTGTAAGTGAACATACTACACGATTTTTTTTTACCTGGTGAGATCCCTGCCGAAGAGAACCCGAGCCCCAAAGGCCGCTTTCATACGAAAATAAACACAAGAGCTACCTATAAGTTGGCTTTGTCACATTTTGTATGAAAACAAGAAAGAAAAAAAAAAAAAAAAAAAAAAAGAGAAAAATGTTGAGGAAGTATTGGCTGGCGAGACTCCTGCAGCAAGGATTGTCTGTTCTGCAAAGAGAACTGGAGGTAAAGGGCAAAATTATAGCTATTTTTATACTGTACGCTGCCTGGAATCATGACGTGTTTGTATAATTGTCTGACATGTCGTATAATTCCTTACGGAAGCATTACTATTGTGTGTACATTTTGTCCTCACTCTACTACACAAGTACACGGATGATAAACTGGATTCAGGGATCTGCTGCACAGAAGAGGAGACTGATTTGAATTCCTCTCGTGCGCTCATCGGTTGTTTCTCATCGCTGCACTTTCAGCTAGCCGCAGAGATGTATATGATATATGTATATGATATGACGATATAATATCGATATTATGATAAATTACATCACAACACACTTTTCTGGGTATCATGATCATCATTTTGGTGAATAACAATTACAAACTCTGGAAGCAGATTACTGTTTGAATCTCTAAAATTAGAAAATTGACAGATTTGTTTTTTTTTCCCTCTATTTTTAGGGTTAATTTATATTCGTACACGAACTGAACTAATCTTTAAAGGTTTTGCTGTTACTGTACTACAACTGTAACCTACATATTGTGATAAATATCATGTAGTTATGTGTAGATACGTGTCGAAATGTTGTAATATTATATCTTGGTCATATCGCCTAAGAAGAATAATAATGTAATGAGTAACATAACGCAAACTGCTTTCCAGGTATTATTCTATTATTCTATTATTCTATTATTCTTCACAGGTACAAATAACCAGCTTCAGCTCAAGCATTCATGAGTTAGCTATGCGAAAGAAGTCACTAATACCGAGTTATATAGTGTGTGTTGGGAAAAGTACCAGCCTGTTAGCGTGTTACTGTGGTTAGAAACCGGGTAAATGACTGAACGACCCATGTAAACATAAATTCTCAGCTGGATCCGCCTTTTTCAAACTCTCATGGCAGTCTTATCTGCTGAGCAAAGAAAGAAGGAATGAGGAAGAGTTACACAGTGAGTCATGCTTGCTTCTGTTCTGCCCGTCCTAGTCAAATCCACCTGCAACCAACTGCAGCTTGTTAGTTCACTGGAAACTTCAGCAATGAACTATGAATGAGCGATGTAGTTTAAATTTTTCGAAAGCACAACATGCTTACTAGAATGCTGAGTGCAATCCAAAATACAGATCAATCCCTACATACACATTTGTTAAGAATGTGCTTTTCTGTATTTCCTCTTATCATGTAAATAGTAAGGGAAGATGAGGGCTTCAGAAAAAAAACAGTGTTTTCAATTCCAGAAACTGAGATTACACAGAGTCTGGGTCAGCTGCTACAGAAACTTGCACTGTAAAGCTAACCTAGATTAGACATGCTTATATATGCTAGCGTTACAGATATCGGTATCGGCCTGATACCATGCTCAAACGATTGGTTTTTCACAAAATGTTCTCCATGGTACTCTTAGGCCCTGACCTAGTGATCTAGCATGAGGATGGGCTGTGATAGAGACTCCTCTATCATATTCTTCTGTAAATCGCTCTGGATAAGGGCGTCTGCTAAACGCTGTAAACATCATAAAAAAACAAGCAGTTTGAACTTCACGGTATATTCCAGATATAAAAGTGCATAATGCAGTAACGACATGATCTAACGTCGATCAAGGTTTGCGTTAGTTCGTGCTCTCATGCATAAATGTAGGATTCAAACGTTTTTCCTGAATTTACAGGATTTTCATGAATACTAAATTTCTTGTGCAAACGCATGTACTAACGACTTACTTATATATCCGTTCGTATCTAGCTTGAGAAATGAGACCCAAACTATTACTAGAAGAACAACATAAGCTCAGCTTAGAGTTCAAGTTCAAATTGAGGGTTTGTTAAACCTGCTTTCTGGAATTTACTCTAAGTAAATAATGCTCATGTGTGTGCTAGCTAAAATTTAGTTTCATGATAACGCTTCATCACAATTTTTTTTTTACAATATGACCTGGATGCACTGAAAGTTGAATCAAATAATACACAGCAGATTTGGGCAAACGTAAAAATCTGCATATTTGTGGATGCACATAAGCATTTGGAACACTTAAAACTGTCCATGTGTGAAATTCAAGCCATGTTTCCTCCCTGTGCTGTGTATCGCTATACTGAGAGAGCACTAATGCTGCGGGTAACGGGTCAACTGTCCCTTTAGTTGGCTGATGGGAGTGAAACTCATTGTGGTCTTCTGCTCTTGTAGCCCCCCTGCTCAACTGTTGCTGCGTTCTGAGATGCTTTTCTGCTCACCGTGGTTATAAAGAGTAGTTATTTGAGTCACTGTAGCCTTCCTGTAGGCTGGAACCAGTCTGGCTGGACTGACCAACACCAATATGACGGACACATCACCCACGCATCAGACTCTTTCAGCACTAGCTAACAGCAGAATAGAAAAAGCTCCACGCTTCAGACACACACCCCCCCTTGCGTCACAGCAATGAAACTATGCCAGGTTGAATTGTATTACATTCTAATGTACAGCTTTTTTTTAAATTATATACTGCTAAGTGTCTGAATGGATAACAAACGCTGACATTACGTTTCACTTAGTGTATTTTCATAATGTTGAATGTTTTAATCAATCGAAAATAGAAACCTAAATCACGCACGCACGCGCGCACACACACACACACACACACACACACACACACACACACACACACACCTGTGCCTGCACTTGCTAGACCCTGGCATTTGTGTGTGGTTTTTGAGACTGTCCTGCCAGGGTCTGATTCACAAATGCAATTCAAAGTACTTCATCCTTCAGCCTACCGGGTGTGTTCTCCACTTCAGCCAATCATCTACCCTCATCACACCAGACAGAGAGAAAGAGAGTGATAGAGAGAGAGGAGGACACCAAACTACGCCATTTCTGCTGCCTGGCTTTGACATGTATATTACAGTATATGTACAGTTCAGCTGGTGATTGAGCAATGTGTTTAATTATAGCAATAATGTTTGGTGTTACGCATTATTTAATTGCACCAGCGTGAAGACCAACAGGAGGTTGGCAACAACACAAGTTGCTAACATAATGTTAGCTAGCAATGTTACATGATTATTTACCTTTTGTTAGCGACCTTACTAGCCATCGTGAAGTGAAGTGAAGTGACTTGTGGCCAAGTATGGTGACCCATACTCGGAATTTGTGCTCTGCATTTAACCCATCCNAGACTCGAACCCATGACCTTCAGGTTCACCTTCAGGTTACAAGTCCGACTCTCAGACCATTAGGCCACGACTGCCCCTTACTACTAGTTACATGGGTGAGGACAAGCACTTGCTAGCGGACATTAACTCGTAGTTCTACCTCAGTTCAGCTCCTTTTAGTTTGTCTGGGTATGGGGCTTCTCTGCTCTCAGTTTTGTACTAAATACAGGAAGATTCGACGTTTTCTTTAGAATCTTCATCAATAGAAGGCCCAGTAACTCTGCTTTCAAATAAAATTGTAGACATACTACGTGTACAGAATATTGACAAGAAGACAAAAACACACCAGTGCGATACACCTGACTGGACACAACAACGAATAAACTTAAGTACCATGTTGTACAACTTCTGGTGCTAAAATCACTCAGTTAGCAGGCTTGTATTATTATACTACCACTAGTGCAGCATGATTAGTTTTAGTATTGATATATCTTGCTACTTTTACACAAGATCTGTGTAGAATGTGATCAGTAGAGCTGGGACACATAACTGTTTAAGTAAACTGCACTTGTAACACAGTTTTAATGGGAGTACGTTACATTAGAGCAAATATGTAAAGTCAAAACTGTACTTTTACCTTACCTTGGGCTGTATGTACCACTGCATTTTTACTGTTGCTGAATCTGAAATAACATGGACTACATATGGCGCACTACATACAGTCCCCTCCGAAAGTATTGGAGCGGCAAGGCCAATTCTTTTGGTTTTGTTATGCATTGAAGACATTTGGGGTTGAGAACAAAGGTGAATATGAGATGACAGAACAGAATTTCAGCTTTCATTTCCTGATATTTACATCCAGGTCTGTTAAACAACCAAACTGTTACATTCTTCTTTCGTGATGCTTTTCCCAGCTTGTACCACAGCTTCTTTCAGTTCTGTATTTCAGGGGGGTTTCTTCTCTTCAGTCTCCTCTTCAGGAGGTGAAATGTTGCTCAACTGGTTAAGGTCTGGAGATGCAAGCCCAAGCATGACACTACCTCCACCATGCTTGACTGATGAACTCGTATGTTTTGCATCACGAGCAGATCCTTTCTTTCGCCACACGTTGGCCTTTCCATCACTTTGGTAGAGGTTAATCTCGGTTGCAGAACTTTTGTGACTCATCTCTGTATTTCTTCGTGAATTCCAATCTGACTTTCTTACAGCTGGTGAGTGGTATGGCCTCTATATTTCTGCTCTTTAAGTCTTCTTCGAAAGGTGGATTGTGATACTTTCACCTCTGCCCTGTGAAGTCTGTTGATGTCACTGTTGATGATGTTTTTGTGTTTTTCTTCACAGCTCTCACAATGGTTCTGTCATCAACTGCTGCTGTTTTCCTTGGCCGACCTGTTAAATGTCTGGTTGTTAATACACCAGTGGTTTCTTTCTTTTTCAGGACATTCCAAAATTGTTGTACTGGCTATGCTCAATGCTTGTACAATGCCTCTGAGATTTTCCCTCTTTTCTCAGCTTCAAAATGGCTTGCTTTTCTCCCAGCTCTCCAGACAGCTCTCTGAAGGTTGATCCATTTTAACAACAAATGTCGTCTTCACAGGTGAAACCCAGGGCTCAAACCAAGAGTAGCCATTCAGAGCCATTTATCGTTTAGACGATCAATCTAGCGGGGCCCACCTGGGCAACAAGAAATACCTGTCAGTCACATGTTCCAATATTTTTAATCACTTGAAGAAAAAAACAATGGGTGGGCTCAAACGAAAGGGGCCATGTTCTAAGTTAACACCCTTCCCTTTTAAAGTTAACACATCTAGATTTAAATATCAGGAAATGAAAGATGAAATTCTGATCTATCGTCTCATGTTCATCTTTTGATCTCAAACCCAAATGTCTTCAGTGTAGAGCCAAAAAAAAAAAAAAAATAATAATAATAATAATAATAATAATTGGCCTTGCTGTTCCAATCCCCATTTCAGAGATCACTGTATAAAGCACTACATACATTCTGTTAACCCCTAAGCAGAGAGAATATGTAGTGTGTGTGTGTGTATATATATATATATATATATATATATATATATATATATAAAATTATCCTGTATATAAATATAGAAAAAAGGAAGTTGAAGAAGGTAGATGTATAGGCTTAATATTTATTTGCACAAATCTAGAGAAAAAAAAAAAAAAAACATACTGATTCATTTTTTTTAAGTTGGTCACATTCAATATAAAATGTTGCAGTTGCAATTGTGCAGTATGTAGCTGTATGTCATTAATTACTTTGCACAACAGTAATTTTGTGTATTATTGCACATGCAGACATAATTGTATAATATCTCACACTACCACTGCACTATTTAACCATCTTCTTTTTAGTATTCTGACTATACTGTGGTGTGCTAACTAACGGCATAGTTTAATATTGCTTGCATGCAGCTCGCCTATTCTGTATCTGAGCGCACAGACCTACCAGCTTGCATGCCACAGACATACCCGTTTTGTAATAGCCACCAGTACAATGTTTGTGAAGTGTGTAGTCATATGGGGGAACAGGTTTGTGTGTGTTTACATGCACACAAAACTTACCAGTCAGTGAAACCTGGGAAAAGTGTCAAGACAGTGTATCCTAAAAAGCCTACAACTCTAATATCCATATCATCATATCACCGTCCATTTTAAATGCTCACTTGGAATAACATACACGCTTGCAAGCCATGCAATTCTCACAGCACTGGAAAGTATGAAGTATTTGAAAAGGCATCAAGCGCAATTCTGCCTAGGGTGGGGCTAATCACAAGGTATCTTAAACGGCACACCTGTAGACAGGCTATAAATAAACTGTCCTACACTCTGTTAACAGTAATACAGATGCAGTACCAACAAACTCCTTTTGTGTCCACCAGCGGACAATAGGACGGGTTATAATGATCTGATGAGTTGGAAGCCATTTTATCCCCACCATCACATTTATAAGATCTTATAAGACCTTGTTTATAAGACCTCAAACCACACATTTATAATAAGACCTTAAACAATGAGACAGTTAAAGTAAGTTCATGGTCACACACTGTTGTTTGTGATAACGAGCTAAAAAAAAATAGGGCTCGTCATTACCTGAGAACTTTTTACAAAACAAAGGCTGGAAGAAGCACAGGTGACGCGCAGGGAGAGGCAGTCCAGATTTTTCAGATTCCATTGGACATCATGCAGAGGGAGTTTAGTGCCCTCAGTCAGCTCTGTAAAAGCTTAGACCAAACGAAATGGTGTTATGCAAATTTTATGTAGGGAAATGTGAGCTGGGTTTTATTTGCTAAATCAGATAAGCAGAACTACTTGAACTGTATCTACTTTATCACTAAACCATCCACCACATATCATACAAGTCGAACCAGACATTTTTTTTTTCTCTCTCTCCACTTTGTTCACAAAATGATGCTTTCTTTTGTCAGGTGTTTGGACGAATAACACAGCCAATAGTTCTTTTACCTGTGGTGGGTTTTATGTTTTATGCGAGAAATCGCTAAAATGTTGTTCATAGTTAACAAGCTGCAATTTTAAGTAGCGTTCTGGTTTTTGATCTTGGATTAACGAGCGCCACATGAGACCCTGCTCAAAGTACAAAAATGTTTCCAGACCTTTTCCTGTTTTTCCCCACATGTGGATTATACCTCGGCATTGGGCCGCTCTCCTTTCTTACAGAAATTCATTCTTCATGAGAGATCGTGATAGTTTAATGAAGGGTTTTGATCTTTATTTTGGCATGTTGGCTCTTCTCATCAGTAAATAGCAATGCATTCAGAGTGTCACGGTCCAGGAGGTTTCATATACAGACAGGTGACAAGTTAAAGGAAAAGCCAACATTAAGCGCCTTAATAAGGTGTTGGGTCGCCATAAGCCGCCTAGAACAGCTTTGATACTCTTTGATGGTGGGAAGAATACAATTCTTCCAAAAGATATTCCCTTAGTTGGTGTTTTGATGATGGTGGTGGAGAGCGCAGTCTAACACGTTTGAACGCTGTCATCCTAGAAGAGGCCATTCCCATCAGGATAGAAATGTTTCATAATAGGAAAAAGGGGATCAGTTAGAATCATTTTTTTTGTTCAGATTGAGACTTTCAAATCACTGACCTGTTCACATTACAGGAATTTAATCAAATGTTTGGAAGTCCGGGGTCCACTACCACCACAAGATTCCTCATGTACGAGGCACACATTTGGCTTTCTCACGAAAATAAATGCAAGAGCATAAAACTGCGACAGAAAATATTGGTTGTTGAGGCACAGGCAGGGAGGATTGTCTGTTCTGCAAAGAGAACTGGAGGTATAGTGCAAAATCGTAGCTGTTTTGATACTGTGCGCTGCCAGGAATCATGACATGTTTGTTCTTATGGCTGTTCCTGACAGCCATGTGTGTCTGACATGCCAAATAATTTCTTATAAAAGCATTATTATTGTGCTTGCATTTTGCCTTCACGCTCCTACACAAATAGATAGATGATAAACTGGAGCCTTGGTGATCGCTTGCAGAGTGAGTCAACTACGTCACTACCCGAGTGGTTGCCGCGGGAGCGCTCAGCGAGTAGTCACCAAGCCCCCAAATTAGTCGGTCACTAGGAAATCAGGACTACAAACATGCATTGTGTGTTTGACTTAAGGGGACAAGTGGATCCAAATGGATCCTTTAATTTGCCAACAGGTGCAAAGGTGCATCAGGTAAAATTTGTTAAAATTTGTCAAATACGGTCTCTCAATGTTAAGAGTTAAACACGATTTGAATGATTTTTTTTTTAAACTCCTTGAGCCCGTCACCATTCCCGCTCAGCTCCACCCCTTAACCTACTGTGGTTCAACTAGAGTTAGATTTTTCAACCATTTGTGAGGTCTTTTTTTTTTATTTTTAATCATTTCTACATATCTTCTCATGTCATTTGTACTAGTAATAAATAAAATAATAATAATAATAATAAGATACAACTATTGTACCTTTAATTTGTCACCCATCTCTATGTTGAAGTTTTCCTCAATGATGATGATGAGCTTAGGGCATTAAAATTTAAGGTTAACATCCATTTAAGGTTTCACCTCTTCCAACAAACAAAAAACCCTCTTATTGACTTTTGCAATACAAGAGTTTAAAATTTAGCATGCATGTTTAAATGTAATTCAGGTAACAGTGGTGTAACTACAGCTAGCGCTCTTGTATTCCACCATACACCGACAGTCTGATCATGCGCTAATGCAAATTTTACTACGCGGATTAATAATGATTAGCTCTCATGATGAAAACAAGCCAAATAAATGACCAGTGCAAAGCTGTCATACGAGTCTCCTGCTTACACGCAGGACTTGAATAAATATCTTCACCACGCAACATGAAGAGAGAAAGCTGTAGCTCAAGGCCAAAACACCATCCTGCAACTTACTGCCTTTTTGACTGAGGTCACAAACAAGAGGTGCAACATTAGTAATATTAGAAAAAGGATTAAAAAGTACAGCTCAAACTCAAACTCATCCTCTCCTCAGGGAATTCATATACAAATTTCCCTTAGACTGCATTAATATACTTAACAAGCTAACAAGCTAAATATTACTGGGCAGAAGAGGGGGATGATTTCTGCTAATAAACGCTGCACAGTTGTCAATTTTACCTGAACCTTTGTAGGTTTATGCAACACCCTGTCCCACCCATGCATTTTTGTGTTATGGCTGAGGAAGCCATTTTGATAAAACATACATGCAAACTTCCGCAGAACTCTACAATAGCCTAATGACCTACTACTACACCGACCTGCAATATTTTCTAGGAGTGAAAGATCTTCAGGAAACTAGCCATCCCTTTATAATCTCTGACCTCTGGAACGCCGCGCCTCACAATTCCATAGCCGATATCGGGCTGATATCGAAAAAGGAAATGCTCCCTCAAGTCGAAATTCCTCTTCAACGCTCAAATCAAAATGGCCACTCACAACGCCAGAGCAGAAAACACAGCAACGCTTCTTACTTTTCAACGGGTTATACTGTATATACACGTATTTGCTTTACATCAGTCAACATATAGATTTAACAAGCGAATATGTCTGTAACACTGATTGTACAGTTCACTGTTCTGAGCTAGCTTATTACTAACAAAAGATGAACATGGATTTTTTCCCCCCATTCTGTAGCTTGAATCCATGAAGGTTGGGGAAAAAAAAAAAAAAGAGGTCCTTCCGAGCTTCACCCTCTCACTTCCGAAGTAAGTCAAATGCAGCCAGGTGATTGCTCATTATTCTAGTAGCAGAATTAAGCCCATTTTACACCAGACATAAAAACCCTAGCTCCCGCTTTCAATGCACTCGTATGTCAATCAGTGTGGCTTTTTATACAAGCCATAATTTGTGCATGGTGAGAAAAGTACGAAAATAAACATGCTCCAAGAGTTCTTCCACATGACTGCGTTGCACCTGACGTGAAAGCCTGGACTATTCCTGAAAGGATTTACTTTGCTTGTTGTTTGGTCCTCGTCTGCAATTGACGCAAAAATGTATTTGATAAAGTTTTGAAGAAAAGAAGACAAAGAATGGCATTAGTGGAATTGTGAATTGAATTAGCAGTACACACCTTTATCCAGAGCATAGACCTTGGAGCGCAGGTGATAGCTCTTCAGCTGTTCAAGATCACAGTAAACAGAGGAATGCAGCTGTACGGCCTTTACTGTTATTACAGCCTTTACTCTACTAAAAGATGGTATGAAAAAAAAAACCCACATAGATCTGACAGCATTCATTACAGTACTATAGCCACATTTTCTGTTAATTGCACTTTGAAAAATCGGACCTTTTTCAGTTCGGCATCAGGAATCTCTCGTTTGTACAACATCTCAAAAATAAACTGATAAATGTAGGTTGTGTATGGACTTATCCATGCTACCACCAGATGAACTGATTACATTCTGGCTTCGATCCAAAAATGGTCATGGTAAAGGTATTTGAGGAAAACCAATGAGTAACAAGAAGAACTAGACTTGTGGGTGATGGAGGCATCCCTGGTACTGCAAAACCCCAAAACAGTTCAAACACAATTTGAAGCAAGTCATAATAAAAAATAAAAAGAAAAACTTAATTTTATAACATTAGAAATGATCTAAGCTAGCTAGCCGATTTGAAGATGAGCAAACTCATACCTCGGCTTTGAAAGTGACAGCGTGGGCACGGTTTGCAAAGTGAACCCTCGATCAACTACAGTTCCATCGTATGTCATTGTTGGAACAACACACTGGAACCAAAGTACAGCAAAATCCGTCGCGTACAAAATCGAGGCGCATGAAGAATCATTTCACAGTCACATCATGGCGCTGAATCATCTTAAAGGAGCCTCAAGATTCACAACCCTACCTAAGAAACTGCTTAACTGTACTGATATTTCATCAGGGCGGCACACGTAGCGCTGCCGCCTCACAGCTACCTGGTCCCTAGTTCGACCCTGAGCTTGGGTTCCTGTCTTTGTGGCGTTTCTGTGCATATGTCCACGTGGGTTTCCTCAGGGTTCCCGCAGTTTCCTCCCACCTCCCAAAAACATGGCAGTAGGCAAAGTGGCTATGAAAACTTGCCACTAGGTGAGAGTGAGTGTGTGTGTGAATGCGTGTATGGTGACCTGACATGGACTGTCATTCCATTCAGAGTGAATCATGCCTCATGCCTGGCGTTCCCTGGACAATGAAGGTTAATGAAGGATGGTATGTGATTGCCTGTTATAATTCTTACACGTGTTGTGCTTGGAAAATCTTTAACCAGCGCTCTTGCATGAAACTCACTCACTCACTGCTGCTGTCCTACATGGGTACCTCGAAATTTGCACTTCCCAAATACATTTTTAAAGTGGGGTTTGTGAAACATAGTCAAGGGGTCAGTGTTGTTGTTTTTTTTTTTTTTAATTGTATTGTGTGTACTGGTGAAAATGTAACAACCTACATTACTAGAGTTATCATATTTAGGGGTCCAAGCACCAACGTCAACTCAGACCTAATGTGCTCTATCAGTGGAAAGCTCAGGAACAGAAAGCTCGATCACTCTAAAAATATATATTATTTAAAAACTGCGGAGGTCTGTGGAATTTGTTTTACATTTAAATGGTCCCTGGATGCAGAAACTTTAAGAACCACTGAACATGACAGGTTCCCATTTGAGTCAAGGCACCTTCCTCATGTCGTCTCAGGGGGTTTTCCTCACCACTGTCGCCTTTGGTGTGCTCGTTTCTGCAGATTTCTGCAAAGCTGCTTTGTGACGCACTGATAAAAGTGTTATACAAATAAGATGGAATTGAACTGAAAGTGAATAAGATGTCTTCAGGCCAAAGTGAACACTGACGTGTTCAGACACAGCAAGCCAAAATAATAATAATAATCGTTCCCTCCAGAACTACACTGAATTAACACTGTGACGGCCCACATGATAACTCCACTAGGCTGCAGAGGGACAAGGCAGACAGTGTGGGAGGAAGATAAAATACAAATCACTTCATATTACAGGGCTGTAACATTAAATCAATCACCTCCATTAATTTGGACTTGTGGACAGTCTCGTAGCATTGAAACCGAGGCTGTAGATTTATTAACAAGGCCAGGACTGCTTACTTGTTTACTTCAGCGACCCATGTAGGAGCGGTGCTTTACTTCTGGTGCCTTAAAAGCACTGGGGTGGGGGGGTACAGAGAGTGATAGAGAGAGAGAGAGACAGGGAGAAACAGAAAGAGAGAGAGACAGAGAGAGAGAGCGACAGAGAGAGACACAGAGAGAGCGACAGAGAGAGACACAGAGAGAGACACAGAGAGAGACACAGAGAGAGAGCGACAGAGAGAGAGCGACAGAGAGAGACAGAGAGAGAGCGACAGAGAGACAGTGACAGAGAGACAGTGACAGAGAGAGACACAGAGAGAGAGTGACAGCGAGACACAGAGAGAGAGCGACAGAGAGAGAGAGTGACAGAGAGCGACAGAGAGAGACACAGAGAGAGAGCGACAGAGAGAGACACAGAGAGAGACACGGAGAGAGAGCGACAGAGAGAGAGCGACAGAGAGAGACACAGAGAGAGAGCGACAGAGAGAGAGCGACAGAGAGAGACACAGAGAGAGAGCGACAGAGAGAGACACAGAGAGAGAGCGACAGAGAGAGCGACAGAGAGAGAGCGACAGAGAGAGAGCGACAGAGAGAGAGACACAGAGAGAGAGCGACAGAGAGAGAGACACAGAGAGAGAGCGACAGAGAGAGAGCGACAGAGAGAGACACAGAGAGAGCAACAGAGAGAGCAAGAGCGACAGAGAGAGACACAGAGAGAGAGACACAGAGAGAGGGACAGAAAGAGAGAGACAGACAGACAGAGAGATGTCACTACTTTAATCTGTGAAATATTTATGCTAGTGTTTGTTTGTAAGTGTATGCAGTAAGTGTAAACTTTTCCTATGCATTTAAAGCAGGCCTGTAGCTGTGTGTGTGTGTGTGTGTGTGTGTGTGTGTGTGTGTGTGTTCCTGCAGGAGGACAAGCCTAGCCAGTTTGCTACACAGTGACGTTCTGTACAAAAAAATATAAACCTCCAGCATAGAGCAGTCCACTCCCCGGAGTGTTACTGCTCTAAAGTTTCATTATAACAGACAGACAGACAGACAGACAAAGAGCGGCGTGAACTGTAACAGTGACACAGAGCTCAGACTTTAACTTACCCATACTGCCCTTTGATGCGCGAGCGCCTTCACGTCCTTTAAGCCGACGTTAGCTAGCAGCTCTGATGCTAGCACTGTGTATTATTTATCTTTCCGTGGGACTCAGTCGTGCGGAGCTGCGTTTACGTGGACTTCTTTTTGTTACTGTTAATTGTTATTGTTATTATTCGCTAATTAAATCCATCCGGTTTTGCTCTTCACGACGACTTGGCGGTTGTTTCCGAGCGAGGGTCCTTTCTCTGCTTTGCGTGTACAGTGCAGGAAGTTATCCCGAAGTCTCCACCTTTCTTGGATTTCCCTGAAACTCTAGTGGTGCCACAACAGCAAGAAAACTTCGCGATATTTCAGCGGTGGAATCGCGCGAGACTGAGACTGAGACTGAGACACTCAGAGAGACACACACACACACACACACACACACAGGAATGCCATGGAGTCTCCCAGAAAATAACCAAAAAAAAAACCCCAACAAAATAAGAGGATATCATATTCATACAGGCAACATTGTAAACAACACAAACAAATCAATGGCAGGGAGTTTACAAGTACAGGCTGAGCTACAAAACACACACACACACACACACACACACACAACACCTGGAGCAGGCTGCATGTTTTAGCAGGAGGTGCATGCAGGTATTGTTTGTGTACAGTGTTCCACATCTTCTTCTTTTTAAGAGGAACAAAAAAAAAGGGGGGGGGGGTAATATTTAGGCATATAATATTTTGCCTTCTAAACATTGTTTTTTTTTTTATACCACAAAAATCAACAGAATGAGGACATCATAAACAGCAAGCAATGCAAACAGTATAAACAAATCAGTGCCAGGGAAGGCTACAAGTACTAAACAAACAAACAAACAAACAAAGCCTGAAGCATGAGGTAGTATGTTTTTCATGTAGCATCCCACACCTTTATCGAGAGATTTAGATTTTTACTATTTTGTAGTAAATTAAGGATAAATATGAATTCTCCAGCTCTCTTTCATAAGCAGTGCAAATCAGAGTAGGAAATGATGAGGTGGTCGAATGGAAAAAAAAGTTACAATCATAGCTCTTTGAATAGATAGATAGATAGATAGATAGATAGATAGATAGATAGATAGATAGAGGCACTTTCTGATTCCCCTGAAGAGACCATTTATTTACAGGAACATGCCTATTTCACAGTCAGACCCTCTACAGAAATAGGAGAAACAATTTGCTTTTCTCTTCACCCGAGCGTGCTTGTTATAGTGTGAATGGTTTCACGTAATCAGCATAAAAATAATAACTAGCAGATATCAAACATGGCCGGTGAAATGGCAGTGATGTTGCAATGCCTCTGAGCTCCTCCCAGCCATGTGGCTAAACTGCTTTGCATGGAATTTGGGTTTCAAGCTGTTGACAGTATTCTGAAATTGCTCCAAACAAAATGTGTTCTAGGATTTGTACTCTTCCTTCAGCAGTTTGCAGTGATGTTTCGAGCAATGCATTTCACTCGCGTTGTTATGAAATGTTTTTTGTTTTTTTTTTTAAACCTGTGCAATTGATTCATTCGTGCATTCAGAGGGCATGATCTTAGTAGGTCAAGTGACTTCCTCCTTCCACTGTGTTGAATCTGTGTGTACAGCCGAGGATTGCGTAGATGGCGCAATGGGAGAAATGCCCGGCTGATTCCAATGAGTTTAATGTCAGTCTGTGTCCCACTGACATTACATTTACAACTATGTATGTAAATTAAAGATAAAAGACATTTTAAACTATCGCAACAACCTGTGTGCACGTTTCAAATAAACAACTTAAAGCATTGTTTGAAAAAATATCTTCAGCACTTTTTTTTAACAACTTTTTTTTTTTGCCTGTCTCAGCCCACTACACATTACCTTGAAATATAATAATTATGCTTGAAACATCCTTTTACATGAGTTGTCCATTATAGTTTACCTGAACCCTATGAAATATATGGAATATTCCTCGTCTCACATGTTCAACAGGAAGTCGCATCATCCGAATTTCCTGAAGATCACGGGAAGAAGAAAAAAGTCCTCCCTACTTTCAGCGGCATTGTGATACTGACTCATGATGCGACTTCAGAAATATAACCATGCTACCCAAATTATAGTTTGAAAGTTAATTATTAATTAAATATATATATATGTTTTTAAGGAAATCATTAGCACATATGCTATTTAACCACATTTTTTTGTGTATGTACTGAATGGATGCTTAAAAAAATAAATAAATAAACAAAACTCATTATTGATTTAAGAGCAGACATCTGCCATCATCTGATTCACTTTCTACTAGAAGTGTGTACTATTACTACTACTAAGTGTAACATACTGTGCCCGTTGTCTTGTTTTGATAGTTTTTGTACGGTCTTGTGCCATGTGCATGTTTGCACTGTGCACTTTCTTTAACTATATGTAGTCTGCTGTATTTCTGTGTTTGTCTGATGTAGCACCTTGGTCCTGGAGGAACGTTGTTTCGTTACATTGTGTACTAACTAGCTGGATATGGTTGAAATGTCACTTGAAATGAATGATTTTTTTAGATTCATTAGATGTAGAAAAATGATTTAAAAAAAAAGTTTCCTTTTTACAGGAGTACAGTACAGGAGAACAGAATATGAAGGTTAACAACACTGAGCCACTAATGTTAGAACTTGAATGTGTGGTAAGTCAGTAAGAAAAAAAGACCTGGAGGCTCTTAGTCAAGAAAAGTGAGTGGCTGTACTGTCTGATTGAACCAATGATCTTACACAGCTACTGCAATAAATATTCTCATCTATGCTTCAAAGATTTTAATATTCACTCTCCTGCTGTGATATTATATACAGTGGATATAAAAAGTCTGTTTTTGTGGGGAAAAAAAATCTTTCTCCACCTTCAAGAAACAAGTGTACACACCCCTTAACCCTCTACTGCATGAATAATTTTTTTTTATGGATTTTTATTACTTGAATTAGTTCAAGAAATAAAAATATATTTCAAAATTTAAAAAAAAATTAGGGGGGTAGCTTGTAAATTGTTGCCATATGGCAACAATGTGCAGTAAAGGGTTAACTAATCGTTAAACACCTTTTGCCTGTAATACAGCACTCACTGTTTTTCGGTAAAAATCTATCAACGTAGCACATCTTCAATTGGTAATTTTATTCCACTCTTCCTTTCAAAAATGCTATTGGATTGCAAGGGGATCTCCTGTGCACAGCCTTCTTCAGATCATTCCACAGGTTTTTGATAAGATTTAGACCTGGGCTCTGACTGGGCCATTCCAAATTTTTGATCTTGGTTTTCTGAAGCCATTCTTTTGTTGATTTGGATTTGTGTTTTGGGTTGTTATCATGCTGGAAGGAGAAATTTTTCTTCCCAGCTGAAGAGAAGCAGCTCCAGAGCATGATGCTGCCACCACCATGCTTCACCGTTTTGTAGTGTTCTACGAGTAATAATCTGTCTTGTTTTTGCATCAAACATATCTGTTAGAATTATGCCTAAAATGTTCTACCTTTGTCTCATAAGACCATAACACACTTTGCCACAGAGTTTATAGGGTGATTTAAGTGGGCCTGGATGTTTTATCATGAGAAAGGTTTCCGTCTAGCCACCCTACTCCATATCCCAGACATGTGATATACATATATGTATATATATATATATATATATATATATATATATATATATATATATATATATATCACCAGCAGAGTATAGCAACAACAGACAACA
>JAKKZN010000019.1:1114655-1133515 GCA_033441825.1 Pangasius elongatus
TGTGGAACACCAGTGGAGAGTCTGCGGGGAGCAGATGTGGATCCCCTCCATGTCACCTGATATGACCGACCTTCCAGATAGGTACACTAGTACCCAGCACTGTAGCATTAAATCAGTAGTAATGATTATACCCAGTATACTGATTGACTCCAAATCCAGAAATGCATCACCAGTTCTGTCAAATACACAAAAACATGGACACCACATTGGGAGTGAAGAGAGATAACTGAGATAACTGAGCACATGTTTGTGAGTGGATAGAAGCTGATGTGATTTTTTTTTTAATCTAAAGAAACTGTGGCAGTGATGTAGCAAATACAGTTTACCTCAGCATTACAACACAAAACTACCTGGTGCCAATCTGACTAATGAGCTGAAACAGCCGGAGAACTAAAACACAACAGGGTGTGTTTATAGCACTGACAGTGCAGCACAGACACAGGGGTTTTTAGTGTTTCAGAGTAGAAAACAGATCTCTTTTTTGTAATTGGATATTTTTTTATCTCAACCAAAAAGCTGTATTAATCATTATAATACACTGAAATACTCTGCTACCTGTCTGTTTCCGAGAAACATCCTACATTCTGATTTAAGAGCCAAGATTATTAGCATAACTTGCTAAACTATACAATAAGATTAAGATTTTTTTTTAAGACATACCGTACTTTATTGTCCCCTCAGGGAAGTTTTTCTTGCACTGTTTTGAGTGACAATATACACAATTGTGCACACAGTGTATTCTGTCACACATTCACATACATACATCACATATACTAGTGTCATCATTTGAGTTGAAACGACAGTGTTTCTCAAGCTGCCAGGCTACGAAGCCACCCTATTGCTTAGCCCTGCGGTTATTGCACAGCCCAGTTATCGTTAGACAACTCCACAGTTATTGCAAAACCCCATAATTGTTGCACAGCCCCGCAATTAGCGCACAGTCCCATAAATGCACCGTCCCATAATAGATGCACTCGTTAGAAGAAATTAATTATGTTTATGGTACTTTGAGGCCACATAAAAATGGCAATTTGGAAGCCCATTGTTCCCACTGCATCTTAAATACACTGCTCTTCTCCAGGTTTCCACTTGTGCCAGTGGTAACAGAAATACGCACATATTATGGCAATGCTTTGTTAGTTTTTTTGCACAATATTCTGTAATTGTGAGCAAGATTCAGTAAGATGCATTTGCAGCATCTCTTTATTCAATGCAGTGGCCAGATCACAGGCACTAATCAGAGGCAACCTGAGGTCCACACCAGACAAAATCCAAACATGTGAGTCACTAAACAAGGAACCACTAGAACCCAAGAATGCTACAAAACCAAGAGAATGATTTTAATAGTAGCAAGTACTGATTGGTGAAGTAGATAACGGTGTGTAAACTACTACAGGCTTAATTTTATACTTGCAATTCATTTAAATGGTCATGTGTCTGGTCATTTCTTGTGGGTAAAATGGTTTGCCCAGCACTGAACTAAGATTTCAGATCCGCTTAAACTTCTAAACTTCTAAAGAAGGCTTTAACATTTAAGTAAAGACATAATGCTAATAAATAATAAATGTTGTAGAATTATGAGCTGTGTGTTTTTGTCAGTAGAGTCTATATACGATAACATGCTCTTTTGTTCAGCAGTAATAGGTTGTTGTCACTTAAGTCACACAGTCTCATTTTGAATAAGCACACAAAACAGGGAAGTTGCCATGGATACCAATTTGACTAAGAAATGAATTTGAGGAACACAGGGGTCACTCATTTACACATCACGCCCAGCATGATTCCTTGGCAAACACCAAGTTTTGTTATTAGTTTCTACTCTGAACTTACCCAACAGCTGCGTTATGATTTCCTGATTGTTTTGTGTTCTTGTTTTAGCTGTTCTGCCTTTTAATATTGATTAGTACGAGTAGCCATTTTACTTTTATTTTATATTTTCTTCTATTTCGTAGGTGTATACGAGTGATGTTGTAGTTGTTGTTTTCATATTGAACAAAAATATCTAGTAGTATCGACAGCACCTAGATCTACATGATTATAATCCTGGCCTGGCTGTTACTAAGCTTTATTAGTATCCTCATCTCTTCACTGAATATTGTTGGACATCTGTTTGAGATTGGTGTTCAATCCACTAAAAAGAGCATTGCCTTTTAGCACGTGTTAAATCATTTTTAATTTCTAATTCTTAGCTCTAGGGGACTCCATGTTATAGATGGAGATGTTTACTATTCCTTAGTATTTGCAAGGTGTCCTAGACTGCCATGCCCACACTGGCGCCGACATGAAATGAGGCATAAAATTGTACCTGCACAATTTTCATAACCATAGGATCTGTATGTTTAAGCAAATGTTTGAGGAATATGGAGTGATGCAAGGGGTAACCTTTACTTTGAGTACTTTACCACATGGCCACTGGTGTGGTGAGGGCATGACTAACGGGGACCTGACCACAACAAAAAAACAGCTCGTCTCTCATGCTTGGCTTGCGTTGCAGAACAACAATTATTCAGGGAGAAATCAATGACTGTTCTTCTTCATGTAAATCAGAGCATTGCAACACAGCTCACTCACTGCCTGACTGTATTATTACACAAGAAAGCATAATATATATATTAAAAACATAACAAAACAATCAGTTTCATAGTTTCACAAACATAGTGTCATAGTTCATGAGCTTCCAAAATGAGATTTTAACCTTGTGGGGAACAAAATTTCTTTATTAGTACATTATTATATGAATTTAAAACCAAAAGTGAGTTTAGATTTGTTCCTTGTAATGTAGGATTAAATGAATATGCCCCATAGTCTAAGGGACTTTGTACTTGTACTCTGCAAAATGACAGTAAAGTTGAATATAATTGAATTTAAAAAACAAACAATCTAATCTAACCCGGCTTGTTCTCTTATGTTATCGAATCCAGTGTGTGTCCTGTTTAATTTCTTGCTGATATGAAAGCGTTTATGACTGAACAGTCATTTAAATCAAATTATCCTTGCATTTGCCTTGAATGGATTTTAAATCACTTGAAACAAACAAACAAACAAAAAAAATTACTGATAATAAAAGGAGGAGTATATAGGATTTTTTTTCTCTTCCAAAGTGATCTTGGCGTGACACAGACATACCACTTTCTAAAACATTCAGATGTAATGCAAATCATGTACAGATTACGCAAAGTAAGCTTTTTGAGTGGGATCATCTCAATCACAGAAAAGATGCACAGTCTTTGTATTGTACATTTATCATAGGTGAGCAAAAAAAAAAAAAAAAACAGAAGTTCTTCTTTTGCTCATAATTGAGATGCTTCAGACACATTTAGGAAAATTTAACCAGTAATTACTGAAAAAAAAAAAGTAAACATATCCTTTATCTAAGGTCACCATACATTATGACCCAACAATTACTATTTACTGGATTACCTGCCAGGTATTTTTTTCTGATAAAGTATCCACAAAATTAACACTACCCTACTATTCTCAGGATCAGTATTTTTTATTGTGCCTATTTAAACCCCTATACACATATACAGCAGGAGGAAATATTAGCATTAGTACTTCAGTAGGAGCTACTTGTTTACAATTAACAATCATTTTAATCCACATGAGTTCAGCTTATACACTAAAAGAAATAATGAACAGGGAAATGACTGTCTGATACCTTACATTAAGTCATGGTCCACGACCAACAATTGTTAATAATAACGTATTAATGGTGCAATTTAATCTTAAACTGGGGGACGGGGCTGGAAGGACTGTCTGAGGACACAATTAAAAGTCCTTTCGTAATGCAGAACATTCGTTTAAGGTCACAGCAAATGTTTTAAGCTGGTCGTAAAGCCCTTCAAGTCCCAACAAGAAGGCCACTGTATTTGTTAACCAAATGAAAATGGAAAGCTTGAACCAGTAAATCTTGACCAGATGGCATACGCAGCTCCAGTATGCGAAAATGCAAATGCAGGTGAGGTATTTGTAAATTTTGTTCATTCTGTCCCCTTACCTTCTCAAGTCAGCCAGGTTTCTTCACTACCATTCCCTTTCACTCAGGAAACAAGCACAGTGAGGGTATGACATAGCGTCACGTTTCAAATTAACTTCAAAATGCAGATCATAAGGTCAGTATTGTTTTGGTTTTTTTTTATATTTGTATATTTTTAAACTAGATATTACTTGTTAGGAGCTTGATCTTTTTATTTCATTGAATAATCACATTTGAGATGCCAAAAAAGACTAGCGCAATGTTCCCACAAGTACTTGTTTGAGCTTTGATTTGAAATTACAGTTAATATATTAATATTCATGTGCTGGTGAATGAAGTTTTCTATGTTGGGAAATGCTTTACTGCATACCTTTACACGTGAATTATTATCTGGATAACATTGTAATCTGGACCACAGATACAGAATTGTGCATAAGTGAAGCCTGAACAATCCACGGACAAACTCATTACAAATTCTGAAAATGTAACTGATGCACTCGAAAAGAATTCGTCTCTTCATGACAGTAACAAGATGATGAGATTCATACGGGGTTCATGAAAGCATGCTGAACCGAAATTGTTGGGATCCAGTGTTTATTCCTGATATGTTTCCCTAAATGACAGACTTCCGGGGGGTCTAATATGGCACGAGTTAAAGAAAGACCAGCTTTCTTAGTGTCCTGTATCGAATATTTATTTTTTATTTATAAGTCTGAAAAATAATTAACAATGATTGTAATGCAATCACTTGCTAACTTGATTCTCTGATTAGACTACAGTCAAGAGACTAGTCTCAGACCAGTGAACTAAATATAAAATTCACTGTCTAAAACAAAGAAACACAATATCTACAGTGTAGAGATGATTCTTAATGTAGACTCATGCTTTTTTTTTTAATCTATGAAGGTATTTTGTGTATGTATATATATATATATATATATATATATATATATATATATAAACAGCAAGATCTCAAATCTATCACGTTTTAAGTAAACAAACAAATAAAGTAGATTGCTTGAATTTAGCAAGATTAGGCTATAAAAAATATATTGGGTTCCCTTTTATAGTAAACTCAAGAACAGACCAGTGCAAATGACCACAAACAAATATGCGACGTGCTCAGACATTTTTGTCAGACATCACAAACAAACTCAGACATTATTAAACCAAAAAAAAAAAAAACCTGCTGTAGCTATAACAAAACTAAAGCCAGAAAGTTTACCATTTAGCAAGCAAAGAAATACACATCAACAATTAAGAGCCTGGTTAGTCTATCATGTTACTATCTATTAAAAATTATTCCACAAGAAGCACAATTCATTATTAGTTTCAAACCAGATCAACAAATGTACATGGAGCTTAAGACGAACAGCTAACAAACATGACCAAGCCTTTTGAACTAACGTGCAAATGTGGGCTTTGTTGTAAAAATCACCGTAAAATAACAATAATGCTTACAAAGGACCAGATATCACTGCTGCACACATGCCTGCATTCAAGATAACCTACAGCTGGTTACTCATTCCCTTTAGAGCAGGGCCAGGTGAAAGTTTCATTTAGTTTCAGTGGACTCAATCTAAAAGAGATGTAGTACTTCCTGTAGCACTTGACCTAGTAGCTCACATTATAGTGATACAATAACCAGATATTAGTAATTATTACTCAAGCTTTAAACGTTCTTCTTTTATTGGCAGATACATTTGTGTCTCTCTGTAAATAAATGCTTAAGATGAGCAAAACTTTCTGCCAGTAAAAAATAACTACACTGAAGAAACTACTGGAGTGAAATTTTGGATATATTTGGAGTGCAAGAGAAGTGTGAAAACAATTTCCACACAAAACAATCGTCAGTCGGAGTGATGTCCCACTCCACAGTAGTGGTTAATTTCTCATATGAAAGTAGCCTCTCAGGACTTTGAGATTTTGCAGTTCTTTCATACGTTTTGCTTTTTTTTTTTACATAGCCTACTAGGTTAACTGTTATAATTTTATTGTGGCAGATGTATACAGTGTTTTACTATCAAAAAAGCTTTAGTTGTGCTGTTCATTTTATCTCTGTACCAGTGTTACTGTGGAGAGGTGTGAATTGTTTGCCCAGCAGGTAACTCACACCCCTCCCTTTTCCCATCCCCCTGCTCACCTGCAGCTAAACACAGAGTCACGATACTCTACACACAGAAACCCAACAGTGTCCTGACCAATCTTATAACAGACTTGTGGCGATAAAATAATTCATTTCTTTATACCTGATTGAAAATGTCTGATAAGTCGATTTCCATTCCGCCGGTGGAATGTGAGAAAGGGTTAAATAAACCATGCAAATCTCAACCGTGTAAAAGTACACATCATCTAAACATTATCATTACTTTTTGACTTAAAGGTCACTGATTCCTTCATAAACACTGAACTGGCAGAATCCACGATGACTAATTAACTAAGGTAATTGGCTGACTGAGAAACATAGAGAAAGCTTTACCGAAACACTTGACGTTTCAAAACATTTCATAATACAAATAGCCTTAGGCCCTTAAAGCTAACACAAAATAAGAAATATTGAAAACAACTCATCCATTACACTCAAAATGAAATCAATTTAAAGTTCTGTGAACACATATTTTTACTTTACTATACAATCTTCTTTTTTCTAGTTTTGTGAGCACTTGCAAAATAATATTAAATGTAACCCAGTAAAGTAAAGTAAAATGTGCACTTTAGGTTTTAGCTGCACATTTACATGAATTCATTTAGTGCAGAACTTAAAGCATTTAAGCAATTCTAATCATTTTCCTTTTTTGTGTAAATATCAGATTAGTTTTTGTCATATTTACTGAACCACTTAATCATTTTTCAGTGTGTTGTAAGCTTGAAATAAGTAAAAGTATATATAAATTTTTTTTTTTTTTTTACATTTTATTGTAATCTTATAATAGGAAATACTAAGTATATTTGTCCATATTCAAAATATTTTCACTTGCTGTCATTTGTCTTCTCTCATATTTTTTCAGATTTTGTCATTGCAAAAATGCCCAATGTACAAATTCGATTTTTTTTTTTTTTTTTTTTTTTTTTTTTTTTACATTTTGTCATATTTAGCGATATGTCACTAAATCTCCCTCATATCATTCTCAGGGGCAAGACAATAAAAGGCGTAAGCATGCTTCTCTGTGGTTTACTGCTAATCTACTGCCAGGTAAGGTTCACTATGTTCTCACTGGTCCTGTCCAACATCCACACAAGTGTACCTGCACATTAGAGGTATTCATGACTTTTTCTTTTTTAATTCAACAGATCACACATGTGGGTAAGTATAGTGCATCAGCCTGTGTTTTTCTAGTAGCACTTCATTAATAGGTCACATGCACTATAGGTCCTTTCCACCCATTAAAAGTGTTTAATATACTGATAAATATTGATTGACTGATTATATTGGTGAATTGACAAAGTGATAAATATTGATGAATATTACCTGTTACCAGGATGGAAACTCTCTATCTTATGATTTGTTTCAAAAGGGGCTCAAGACATATATGTGGCAGAAGTGATGATCGAAGGTAATGCAACCATGGATGTATCAGGTTTCGTGTCTGAAATGATAATGCCCATCACAGACACTGTGACCATCGTGGATGCTGAAATAATAGCCGGTAAGCATGACAAATGTTTACATTTTAATTTCGTTGTTTTTGTGCCCCAGGCATCTACCTATCTGTCTTTCAGGATACATATACATTGGAGAATATGGAAAGCTGATATAGCCTTGGATATATTGGTTAGACTCAAAACAATTATATGTTGACTGGGAAGATCTTAACCCTTTACTGCACATTGTTGCCATATGGCAACAATTTACAAACTACCCCCCCTAATTTTTTTTTTTTAATTTTGAAATATATTTTTATTTCTTGAACTAATTCAAGTAATAAAAATCCATAAAAAATAAATAAATAATTCATGCAGTAGAGGGTTAAGATGTTTCCAAATTAAAATTTGATCGTAAATATCCGAATGAAATATTACACCAAATTTTGACCAAAGTTGTCTTTTTATTTCAAGATTTTTTTAATAAGGAAATTATAACAGATATCTAAAATAAAGTTCCTTTTAGTAGATAAGATCACGGCAGCAATTTATAATAACTTTGAGTATTGGTTTAGGTGTAATTTCATGAGGACAAATCGTGTTATCAGCTATTTATAACTAGTCATACTACTGTATTAAACGAGCTGTTTCGCAGGAGTAATGGCACATTTGAATAGAGACTCAGCTGCATGAAAAAAAAGAAAGAAAAAAAAGAAATATGTCTACTGAAAAAATGACACAATTTTGTATTATCTGGATGCAGGTGTTTGGTGACATCCAGAAGAGCGTGCCGAATTGAACGTGTGTTGAAACGTAGTGCTTCTGAAGCCCAACAGGAGTTTGAGATAAAGCAACAATAGATTCTCTTTAAAAAAAAAAAAAAAAAGAAAGAAAGAAAGAAAGAAAAAGCCACAGCTCAGTCTAACTTAAAATTTTGAAGAAAAAAAAAGGACTTTAGGTTTATTTGTAATTGAATAGAAGACATAGAGAAAACCAAAGCCAACATTAAAAGTGGGTAGACACAGTCACAGACTACTTCTTAATTATTATTTTTATTATTATTATTATTATTATTATTATTAGTAGTAGTAGTAGTAGTAGTAATAGTAGCAGTGTTTTCAATTAATAAAATATTTAGCAGCAAATAAAATCCCAGAACACTGCAAAGTTTCACAGAATTTAATTAGCTGCAAACTGTATTACAGCCCTATCTGACCTGACCGTGCTTCTATTCTCAGACCAACATGAATATTTTATATATTTACAGCAACAATTTTACAATTTCTGTCCTTAAAAAGTCTTTGTCCTTAATATTTCTGTTCTTGATGTACACCGGTAACGCCGTAACATTGTTATGAAGCAGCCTTATTTATATTATCCTGGAAATAGCTACAAATCTAAAACAGATTGATAGAACTGAAGTAAGATCTATTAAATAGTCACATGTGATTTACTGATGCTGATTGGATTCTTGTGTGTTGATGCAGAATGTGAGCTCGTTGCTGATGAGACAACATGCTGGTGCGAGCCCAATTACATTTGGAGTGACCTAGTGTGCGACACTGTACCTGCCTGCTGTAACGTTTTACAGTGTGTGGCGAATATATCCGATTTCACACCACTGTGTGTGCCCCAAGTGAACGGTAAGCGGCGACAGCTCATGTATTTTCCAGCAAAAACAGAGTAATAATGCCATATTCTTTACTTTCCAAGCCTACAATCTCTCATTTCCCTTTCTCTACAGTTACCCTTTATGGAATCATAATCATGTCACCAATATACAACCTTCAAACGAACGTAATTATGAAACTTTTCTTTGTCAATGCTAAAATGTTTGTGATTGAAACTATTTTCAAAGGCAAACTGAATCATATTGAGTGTCAGTTACTTCTTGATCAGATTTAATCCAGTCAGAAATACACATTTATTTGATCCAAATCCTTAAAATTTTTAACAAATACTTATTCTTTTTTTATTTTATTTTATTTTATTCATTTCAGCTGGAAACTGAGTTCAACAAATTGAATGGGTTCAACTCACTCACCACACTATCAACTCCTAAGTACTGAAAATTTCCCCTTATTCCTATGCTATTCCTGATTAAGATAACATCCTTGATTTTTTGGAGCTTCAAATCACTGCCATGTTCTTTGCACTAAAATACACTTCCTGTGTTCTGCCACACAACAGCGGTCAAAATTTCATAGTGACTCTCAATGCCACGTTTAAGACTGTGAAAGTTCAAGACATACTCACAAGTCTGAGGACGAGCTATTCATATATTTTAGATATTAACGTTACATCAACAGGTAAATAAAACATATGTCATGTTTACATATGTGAAGTATTTTTATACACTGTTGTTAACTGAACTAAGTGTATATTTGAACAACTGCAGGATTGGTCTCTATGGAAATTCCTCAAGGGAAGGTGTGTTATAATTCACAGTACACACTAAACTGCAGCACAGAGGAAACAATGGAGACTTGCACATGGATGATTGCTTATCCTGGCCAGGCCCCACAGACAATTGGAGCTGGGACAGAAGTGATACTGCTACCTTGTTCAAACCAAACAGCAATCAGCCTTCTGAACATAAGCGGGAATTGGGCAGGTGAATTTCTAAATACTTGTAATTTTACCCAAGAATTTACTTCATTCACTTACAGTGAGAATGAGATATTAAAATAAAGCATTGTTGAAGGCACCATTAGATTTTTATGTTTTTTAAAATCACTCCTATATTGTTTTGGAATATTGGAAGATAACTGGCCAGATGCAACCACGCAATTAGATCGATAAATCAGCCTTTGTTCAGTTTTACAGACATTCCAGCATTCCACAGCCATTACAGTAAATGCATAATGCACACAAGATTTGGATTAGTTGTTACAAAAACAGCATTAAAGTACTCCCAAAAATGTCATTTCAGATAATTAAAAATAATATATGTAGAACAATATTTTCTTTTTTTTTTTAAGAAAAATGAACATTTTTGTACATTTTTACCCTATTTAAAAATGCCAGGATGCTGTCGTGTCCTCCTGCCAGCCCAAATAATACACATTTAATAGAGACGTAAGTGTGATTTTAGTGTCTGAGCGTTTACTTGCATGTTCTAAGCAATCAATTTAACACTAGCTTGTCTAAATATACTAAAACCCAAGCTTTTGTTCATTACTACTGTTAGCTAACTTAGCGGTCTGGTTCTGTAACTAAACATTTCATACTTCATTCTCGGACCATGACAGGTTCAAAGCTGTGCTGCTTATCTCATGACATCACTAACTACGTTTAAATGAGGTATTCCATAGTAACGAAGAATTAGGCTATGATAATTAGACCCAATGACCAATTTATATAATTGGAATCTGCTATCCCTCAAAAATCACATTTTTGAGTCTATGGGTACTTTAACATACCTGTAAATGTAAAACTGGACATGGTGCTCATACATGCTTGATTATCTGTTCGCAAAATGCTTCATTTCGTAGCTTAAAAGACCTTGTTGTGTGCTTCTGTTCTTTCTATCACTGTATATTTCACGATTTTTTAAAAAGTTTTTTGCTGTATTTCAGGAACATACACCTGCCTACTTACTAATGGGTCAGTGTCACATTCAGCCTCAGGAGTTCTCGAGGTCGCCCTCTTACCAGAAAAAGTTAATGTCACAAGCGTGCCACAGACTGCAGATTGTTCTCTGAATCCATCCACATCAGTTACCGTGTCATGTTCCATCTTTCAGAGTCAAGAGAATTACACAGTTACAATAAACGATTTACCATCAGCGCAGTCAGGTATCCATGCCTTTATTGCGTCATTCTAAATGTTTATTAACATATAACAGATTATTAAAATGAACTCAGAAGTGTTATCACTTCAGTGTTATAAATGTTTATATTACATCCCTGTGCAAAGCCTACAGTAATTTCTTTCTCTTCATTGTAACACTACTTTAATATTGATCAACAGTTCGAAGGCATTTGTGAGTGGACTACTTAGTTGGTGTTTATATGATTCTCTTGTATGATTCTTTTTAAGTGAACACGCTGATACAAAACTACACTATAACTATTCCCATCGACTGCATGGCAGAACAGATACCATCAATCAGTGCTTTTTGCCAGATCACAAACAGTCTGGACCAGTTACAAATCACCAATGGAAGCATATCAATAATATATCGTGAGTACTGGAGTTACAATAGAAAAATTAAATTTGCATTTTGTGATTTTTTTTTTTTAGCACGTCAATTATTATGCTAACAACCTGTACATTAACTAAATGTTTATTCAGGTGGGGATCCGTTTTGTGAAGGAGAAAATGGATGGCCAAAAACCAAGGGTGGAGAAACAGCAACTATACTCTGTACTACGAATGGCAGAGTAGGAAATATTGAACGATTGTGCAATGGCACAGTATGGGCTGACCCAGTTGATCTTTGCACTAAAGAATCACTGAATCTATTGAACTCTGTAGCAGGGGTAAGACAAATACTTATCATATTGCTATGAGAAAGTAATATATAGAAGTGTAAGCAAATCTGTTATTTTCTGGGTCTTATTACAGGATTTTGAAAAAGGAATTGGGGCCACAACAGAAGGTGCAATTGTCATTTTTGGGAGTCTGAAGAATAGCACTTCAACTGAAAACACTTATGGTGATGTAATGGCCACCGTTTCTGTTCTTACAACAATGAGCAGAGCATCCGGTAGAGTCACACTGACTGATTCCCTACTGCCAGTAAGCATTCTCTAATGCAGCTGTTTTCAGCTCTAGTTCTGGACATCCACTGCACTATGTGGTTTGCTGCACCAACATGTGATCCACTGATGTTCCAAAATGATCCAAAAGTTTTAAGAATATATGTTCTGTTGAAGACATGCAGCTTTACTTCTGCTCCAGGGTTCACACATTTGGAACATTTTATTAAACTTAGTTAATTATAGTTGAGGCAATTACTTTGTAATAGGGATGTAACCAGATACACATACAGATAAAAGTAAGAGGCACACAGTCTGGTATGAACAAAAATAGCTGAGCTAATATAATAGTATAGCACATATCTCCAGTTCAGACCAATTATGAACTTGAATGGTAGGGTTCAGATTTAATTCCAGAACAACCAACCAAACAACCAAACAACCAACCAAATAACCAACCAACAAACAAACCCATCCTGGTTTAGGCTGTGATAAAAGAATGGTGATTTGAACAGCACCATTTCCTTCCACCAATCAAATCAAATCAATCAATCAGATGATCGATGCTAAAAAAAAATAAGCATGTAATTTAAGACTTCATTCATTCATAAAACTCTATCACAGACTTTGAATAATTAATATATTAATATATTCCAATAATAGATAGGTTTAAAAATCTAACAGACATAATTGGTCAGTCTCTCTTGGTTTAGATCTGATTAATCACATTGTAGTTTGTTAATGCTAAATTATCTCATGTGTTTTAATTGATTTTTAGTTCCATATAGCTATGTAGTAAGATAGCCATCACCAAAATAGCTACAAGCTGTTTAGTAGTGTTCTAAGCAATTATCTACTCTGCAAATAAAAATTACACTGGCATTAAGGGCATTAATTACACTGACACTCATAACTAACTAAATACTGTCTTTCAGAATTTCATTGATTCTGCAAGCAGCCTGCTGAACACAACCTGGGTATCAGGAAATAAACCACGTGACTTTGGCCTTGCCACAACATATCTATCAACTGTTGAGAACCTGGTGAAAAACATTCAAGTCAATAACAGTGAGGGACATAATTCTTCAAACATCCAACTTCAATTCTGCCGGAACAGCTCAATCTGCAATAAAACCCTTTTCAATGTAGAGCTTGAATTGAACTCAACTTCTTCCTTGGTGAAAACCTTGGGACTGCAAAGCATGGCACAACGTCTCCCAAAGGGCCTTTATCAAGAATCAATATTTCCGTCCTTAGTTGTCACTGCCATAGTTGAAAACAACGGCCCTGTAAACATCAGTATGGCTTATCCACTACCTGAAAACGAATCTGTTGGCAACTCACCATTCTGCATATTTTGGAATACGACAGAAAATCAATGGTCACAGAGTGGCTGTACCTTGTTAAAAAGCTCTGAAAACATGAGCTACTGTGAGTGCAATCATCTGACCTCCTTCTCTATGCTGCTGTCCAAGACTCCTGTTAACCTGCCCTTCTTAGACCAGATAACTTACATTGGTTTGGGAATCTCCATCTGCTCCCTGATAGTCTTCCTTGTGATTGAATTCTTGGTATGGAATGCAGTGGTCAAGTCCAACCTCTCTCACTTCCGTCACATGTCACTGGTCAACATTTCTCTGTGTCTTCTCATAGCTGACTGCAGCTTTGTTGCCTCTTCATTCCCAAACATTCTGAGTGACACTTTATGTCTTGTATTGACACTCGCCAAGCATTTCTTCTACCTGGCCATGTTTTTCTGGATGCTCTGCTTGAGCATGATGCTCCTCCATCAGCTCATTTTTGTCTTCAATCCACTCAGAAGAGGAGTGTACATGCCTCTCGCCATCATTGTTGGGTATTCTTTCCCAATGGTGATAGTGGCAGTGACCTATCTGTACTACAACAAGAGAAAAGATGTAACCTACTACAACCGAGCTACCTGCTGGCTGACATATGTGTCATCACTGCAAGGATCCCTCTACGCTTTTCTCTTTCCTATTGGCGCCATCGTGTTTGCTAACTTATGCTCAATGGTGGTGGTCATTTCAACTCTGCTGAAACCTGCTGCAACCGAGAATACCAAAAAGGATGACAAAGAGGCAGCCAAGAGTGTCATCAAAGTGATAGTTTTTCTAACGCCAGTTTTTGGTGGGACCTGGATATTAGGGCTTTTTGTGTTTCTGATGGATGATAACAAGTTCACCAAGGTTTTAATCAATTATGCCTTCACCATTGTTAACTCCTTACAGGTAAATGTTATTACTGTCATTACTGTACAAACATTTATATTACATTTTATTCAAAGCATGAAAGAAGCAGATACATTTTTTACATTTTTATTGTCTGTCTACACCTCGCCTCTCTTTTTAGGGCTTGTTCATTTTGCTGACAGGATGTTTTGGAGAAAAAAGAGTATGTTTTTCCTTTCTTCCTATTAATACTGTCTTATGTGTAGCTGCTGAAGACATTGTATGGTGGATTACAAAGCATAACATTCATTTTTTTTAACTGTTGTTTTCCATTAGGTTCGAGATGAAATTGTGAAACTTGTCACTTCATCGGTGAGTTAATCGATTTTGACACTACTAAAAACAACAACTATATTATTTCTTCTTTTAGAGTCCTCTTCTTTTTTCAAACCATGACCAATTCTACAGGGCCACAAATTCACATCATTTATGATCACATATTACAAAATTCTAACACCATATTGGTAATTTTAAATCAATCGATTTATGTTCTTTAGCTGGGATCCAAAAGTGAAAGCAAGAAAACATCAGGTCAAAAGTGAAGGTTGGTATGTGAAAATAAACTATTTTTTGCACTTTATGCATTTTGTAGGCTTTAAGTACAAGTTACCACATTTCAATTTTACATTGCAGGGATTAAACTACAGTAGATCGAGGGCTGAAGATTTGCCAATTTTACAGCAGCAGTACACAGAGCAACAGACACAATGGACAGCAGGATGCTGTACAGTAAATGATGTGCAGGTCAAGTCATTTGATGGAGTTCCCTTAATGACAGCAAATTTGATTTAGATTATATCTCTTTGTAAAAGAGCTGATCCTGTGTGCTTTATATATACACACATTTTCACCTTTTTACGCCTTTTACCTGTAGTTTTGCTTCATGTTCGTTTACTATTCTGACTGCAGTAATATAATTGTTTATATATTGTACAAAGTATGTTTTTTTTTCTAAACAGACAGTGGACACTTATACAGTTAATAAAATTGCCAATAATACATAGCAAAATATTTCCCAGTTGCACTTTCTGTGTTGGTGTGTGGTAAAATATGTCAGTGTAAGACTGTTTATAGGAAGCTTTTATAGGCAATTTTGTTTTTATTTATGAACATAGAATATAATTGCACACAGAATTTAACAAATTACCAAATAAACCCCTTATTTTTACCTCAGTACCTGTTCACTAGCCTGATTTTATTATTTGAAAATCCAAACACCTTAAAAGCAAGACCTAGGTCAGGTAAAGAAAGTCATCATGTACTGTATTGTGTAGTTAAACATAATATTATTTCAGGCATTCAAAAAAAACCAAACATTTACTGGAACTGGATTGTTTGTAAAGCATTATAATAATGCCAAAGGTGAGAGCTACTTTGCCTGCAGAATCCTGGGTGATCGAAATTGTGCTGTTAATTAATTTGCAGCTCTATGATGGACTGGTATTCCCATCTGGAGTCCAGATCCTCCATGAGCCTGATCAACATAAGGTGGTTACTGAAGAGTAATTTGTCTAAGCAAATTCTGGCATCTAAATACATAACAGGAAAACAAATCAATATATCAAAAATATCACGCAGGTGTTAGCTAATTAATTAGTGGGTCCATCAAAAGTATCAAATCATTAACCTTTGCTACCTAATGCTACCTCATTAGCCTTTGTTTACCAATTACCAGCCAACGTTCATCTCCTTCTTTGGTCAAGGAAGTAGATACTTTACTAGAAGGACCAGAAATAATGCATATTATAGCTCTCTACAACATAAGCACAAAATAATGCAATCTTCCATCAGGTTTCAAAAGTCTCTGTTGACTGCAGAAAAAAAGTAAAGTGTAATCAATTTATTCTGCTTTCACTGTTGAATGAGCTAGAGCAGGGTAAATAAACTGCGGGATAGTGCCGTTATCTACATTTCCATAATATAGAGTAAGCAAACAGACACACCAGTGTCCCATCCAGGGGCCCAGTGTTCCTGAGACTGGCTCAGGACACACTGTGACCTTGACCAGTTACTGAAGATGAATGAATGAATACTTTACCATTTTTGTGCAGGGGAAATGCATTTTATAAATCAATTGATGTTGGGAAAAATGCTTCTAGTTTCTTTAAAGTTTCTGATCAGAAATTTTAGTTCCTAGTAAGCATTAGCCATGGGTATTGAGGAAAGACTGAACACATTCACTGGATCAGTGTACAGATACAAGATCTTTGTCAGGTCTAACATTATGATGCTCATCTGCCTATACTGTACCATTACATCCTGCCTGTGACTTATACCCTAATCACCGAAACCATTTATGATGTCAAGAGGTGGAGAAAAGTGGCAAAAACTGATATAGTTACAGAAATGCACTAGTCCTTAGTATAACAAGAAAGGAGTAATAATAAACTTCCTTTTCTATTAGGCACTATTTGATATTACCATAAAGTGACATTATTATTGCTTTTGTAAAATGTACAGCAGGTTGTTCTTATGATTATGATTTCTAGTAGGATTTCTTTGTTCAGCAATTCTGAACTTCAAAGCTCTCCTCTACTTTCCCACATACAAGAAACCACACAGACCTTTCAATACATAACTCTCAGTCTATTAGGTTATTTTACTTCTGTCAATCATTCACTCACTCACATTCACTGTCATAACACGGCAAATTTCAAATGTTTATTGCATTCATTTGGATACCTTTCTGACATGGAATTTGCCAGAGGAATTCGCCAGAGGATCTTGGATGCAGACATAACCATATCATACACAAATCCAAATTGTACTGAGAACTTGTACCAGTGAAGGATAGGAGTAGAAGGGTACTGACAAATTGTGCATAGTAACAGATCATCTACAATCAGAAACTGTGTACCAACAAAGTGAACCTATATAGTAGGTGTATCTGATAAAACCACTACTAGTGTTAGTACAAAGTACACAAACTAAATACATTATATGTGCAAACACTATAGACTGTTGAGTGTGAAATTCCCAGGAGATCAGCAGTTTCTGAAATACTCAAACCAGCCCATCTGGAACCAACAACCATGCTGCAGTTAAAGTGACAGAGATCACACTTTTTCTTCAGTCTGATGTTTGATGTGAAAATTAACTGAAGTTCTTGACCTGCATCTGCATGATTTTATGCCTTGTGCTGCTACCACATGACTGGCTGATTAGATAACTGGTCCAGCTGTACAGGTGATCCTCTTAAAGTGGACGGTGAATGTATACATTATTCTCCCATTAATTTAAAAGGTAGTGACACTTTTCCCAGAAAGTATGAAGCAAATGTGAGATAGTCAGTTGGCAGTAATCAGAGAAATGTGTCTTGAGAAGCCCAACTCTAATTAAGTGTCAGGACATGTGTTTATGAAGTCATTCTTGTTTTGAGGTATCTGCAATTTGTACTATCAAATGCTGTGTGTATATGTGTGTGATCATACGCTAAATTAAAATACTTTTCATTCCATTTTGTAGCCTTCACTGTTAGGTTATTACTATAGATTTTGTTAATAAGTGCTGTAGTAAATTAAAATGTGTAAATAACTGTACAATACCTGCTCGAGTTAGGCAGGTTTTTATATTCCCATTTGTATTATGCACAATCTGCAGTAGCAGAAATTTATGATGAATAATGCCTGTAACAAATAGCTAAAAAAAAAATCAGTACATAAAGTGAGTTACAATTTTATTTTGAGGATGTTTGCATCTCTCCAGCAAAATAAATGTAGCTTCTTACAGTGGTAGATTCACTGATGTAAGTAGCATCAGAAGCTACTGTGACATTTCCTGTTTTCTATGCTCTATGCAGGTGCTTTTGGCAGGTTCTAACAAGCAAGGTTATCATTATCCCTTTAATGTGCAAACACATTAAAACATGATGTTTTTGCGGTGAACAGCCAGTGACATGAATCACATGGAGTCAAGTGGACCAAAAGAATCATATTACATGTATGTGAACAAACTAAATCAACTCTGCAAAAGCAAAAAAAAAAAAAAACAGCACTGCTGCCGTTGCCCTTTCTAAGGCAGGGTGAACATACGTGATCCACTGTGTATCTGTGAAAGCAGAGACTTCTACAGATAATGCATCCCACATGAACACGAATACAGATCCTATCTGCAGATGGAGTATCGTTTTTTTGGGAAATCTCGGCACCTTCACACTACAAACCTACTTCAACTCAAAACCACAGAAAGACTTGAAACTAAGCACTTATTTAGTTTACCTTGCCTGTTTTTTATTCAAATATACAGATAGATAGATAGATAGATAGATAGATAGATTCTTCTTCTTCTTCTTTCGGCTTTTCCCTTCAGGGGTCGCCACAGCGAATCATCACTCTCCACCTATCCCTATCT
>JAKKZN010000019.1:1133615-1146424 GCA_033441825.1 Pangasius elongatus
TGTCCCTCTGATGTACTCATTCCTAATCCTGTCCAACCTCGTCACTCCCAAAGAGAACCTCAACATCTTCAGCTCTGTTAGATAAATAGATAGATAGATAGATAGATAGATAGATAGATAGATATCATCCAGGTTCTCAACCAAAAAGAGTATTTAGCGAACAAACCCACAGCAATAAAATTAGAGAGAATCAATCACATAAATCTAAACAAGTGTGCCATCGCTGCTTCTAACTGAGAGCTACTGCAGTTTCTCTCTGCAGGAGAAAGAAACATTAAATTCCTAACTTTAATGCATATTAACTCGTCCTCCCATGGCCTTCTCAACCCCGAGTTCAGGAAGTGATGTCAAATCAACATGGCTGCGCACACAGCATCAACAGTCGCACTTCTTCCCATTACATCCATGCACAAGTGTTTGCTTTAGATCAACGTTTGTTAAATCGAAAACGCTGACCACACAGTTCACTAGTTTGGGGAGGAAAATATACATCATCATCATCATCATTAACACAGTTAGCTGGTTAGCTTGTTGCTAACAGAAGACGCACATGGAGGCGTCCATGCTTTTCCCCCCACTTTATAGCTCGGATGCGCGGAGGTCGAAAATGACGTCATTCCGAGCGCCGCCGTCCGTCCCACTTCCGAGATAAGCCGAAAGCAGCAGAGAGTCTGTCATGCTGAAGTTGTGTAAAGCATGCAAGGTGGATCCACCTGCTCGCTCTCTCACTGTGCCGCTGCTTCCCGTCCACACCGACGTCTGCCGAGCAGAACCCGGAAGTCAGAAGATAAGGGTCTGTAGAACTGGCTGGGTTACAAGCAGCGGAGATTCACACAGACTGCAGTCCTCTTTCCTTTCCTGTGGTACATTTACACAAACACTGATCAAGAAGATCCACGACTGGCTTCTTTTCAGCAGCAGGTAATGTTAACCTTTTCTCTTACATGCCAGACTGTCTGACTAAACCTCACCCGGGGAGGGAAACTCTTACTCTCTTAGTGTTTTTAGCCGAACTCTGTGAACAGTGCTCGTATATTACATAATATATTAAATAATATTGTTTCTACTATACTGTAACGCAGGCTGGGAAGAAATAACATGGCGCTATGGCCGAGTCACTGAGTGACACTAACAAGTATTTATTTAAATAAACATTATGTGGCATACATGCTGTGTAATCTAACCGATCTGGGGTGTTGTGCAATCTCTCCCCGGCTTTATTATTCTCACAGGGTTGCCAGGTCTGTATGGAACCAGCGCTATGTCTTTTACAAACAAGATAAAACTTAAAAGTACAAACAAACAAAACTACATAAAAGTACATCTCTTCCATATACATAGAATGAAACCTTATTTTACACATTGTAATATTTAGGACCAATTAACATCATACAAACAGTGCAATATTAATGGTTTCTCTTAATTATTCTGTAATTATTGTCACAGTGGCGCCAGAGCGTATAGTGCCTGGAGGAAAAAAACAGAAAAACCACATGTGGGCACAGGGAGAACATGTGAAACTGCACAGACAGTAACCCGAGCTCGGGACTGAAGCAGGGGCCCTGATCCTGGGAGGCACCTACACTATCTGTTGTGCCACAGTGCCACTAATCCCATGTATTCAAACCTCAAAACTCCAACCTGCTTCAGCAAGAACTGTGGCTTTGGCAACACAAATTATGCAAACAAGGAAATATGTTTTATCAGGGCCGTGTTAATAAATTAACTGTGATAAATTAAATCTGGCTTAATATGTCTCATAGAGGTACCTCCGAAAGTATTGGAAGGCAAGCCCAATTCTTTTGTTTTTGCTATACACTGAAGACATTTGAGTTTGAGATCATAAGATGAATATTTGATGATTGATCAGAATTTCAGCTTTAATTTTCCTGATGTTTGATGTGTGTATGTGTGTATGTGTGTGTATATATATATATATATGTAATAACTATGTTTTCTTGTGATAATAGAAAATAACATCGGGCAGATTTGCGGAAGTGGAACTACATAAGTTTGCTTAAATGGGAAATTCTATGGGGCAGAACAGCTTGGGAATTCCTAGAGGAAAAGGACCACATCAGGTGGGATGCACAGACTTAATGGTGGGGCACACAATACAGGTGAGTGCATAGCTCTACATCACTTCCTCCGTTAAAATGCAAATGAGTTCTGAGTAGGGATGGACAAGCAGTCACAGGTTCATTTATGAAAACAACCCATTTGTTCACTTGCTCGCGCTCTCGTTGGTTCGTTTGTGAGACTTGAGACAGTGTCAGAGATCAAAATTCACTAATATAAAAATACACTATATGACCAAAAGTTTGTGGACACCTGTCCATCACACCTGTATGTGTTTTTTGTGTTCATCCAACTTTGTGACAACAGTTAGGGGAAGAACCAAATATGGGTGAGATGGTCAGGTGTCCACATATATTGGGCCACATAGTGTGTGTGTATATATATATATATATATATATATATATATATATATATATATAGATATATATAGATATATATAGATATATATAGAGATAGATAGATAGATAGATAGATAGATAGATAGATAGCAATTTCTCAGCATCACATAGACAGTGTCTGTGACTACGAAAGTACTTTGCTTATATAGTATGAAAGGGGCTTGTATAGTTGCAAATGTTTTTGTTAAAATGGAAGTGACACTTTTTCATTAATGGTGTGACATATGAAACAGTCCATCACAGACTATTGCAAAACCATGTAAATTGTGTGGTTAACTGTTGTAGCTGTTCCTCTTGTCACCCCAGAGAATTTTTCCTTGCCACTATCGCCTCTGGCTTGCTTATCAGGGATATATTTAAATTATATTTAAATACTATTGTGGCTAAATGGGCAAATCCCCACAGCCAAGCTCCAAAATTTAGTGGAAAGCTTTACCAGAAGAGTGGAGGTTTGATTTGGCCACAAGGTTACCCCCGTATCATCTGGGCACCAGCGTATGCAAAGTATATTTATCGCCTGCAGTTCCAGCAGGAAGACTGGGACTTTTTACACCAGTGTGGGTGCACTGGATCTGTCGGATGACACTGTATCTGATCTGCACTTATTTCGTGGACTGAACACGATCTTTGGCCTATGCCTAAGTCTGAGAGGCCATTCCAATAGATGCAGACGTTCCAACTGAGAGTGCCAGACCATGCTGTCCAACTGATACAGTAGATTTTGTCAAAGGGGAAGCTGCCAAGGTGTCTTGTCCGTCAGCAAGATTAACAGAGGAAACCAGGGTCTTGCTGACCCACAATCAGAACCCGTTGGCCTGACCTTCAAACTCTGTTATGTTGACAGGATTAACAGTAGAGGTGGAAACGCATACAGCATACTCATGGCTGACTGAATAACTTTTGAAATTAGTATGACACTATTGCCAGCTTTGGAGGACAGGTTCACCTGTAGCTCCAACTGTAGTCACAAGCTATTATGCAGATAGCTTGAAAAAGATGAACATGTGTATGAATGCAAGAAGTTATAAAAACATTTTATAATGCTATATGTTCACCATGTGTCTTTAGTAAAGGTTATTGGTAATTTCTTTAGTAATTGCTATTGGTTCAATATGTTAAGCATTTACATTTCACATTTTGACACTTACAGAAGTGTTCACTAGGTCAGGGAATAAGAGTACTATCAATTTGTAACTGTTGGGGAAGTTGGTACAGTTTAAAAACCACAAGACAATGATTTTCTGAAATAAATAAATAACAAAGTGCTAATTTAAGTGAAGAGTTAGGTGCTTAGTCTTTGTTTGAAGCCAGCCAGTGACTCAGCTGTTTGGACAGCTAGGGAAAAACATGTCTCACTTGTACCCTGAGAGATAGAGGGTCCAATCGACCAGTGCTACAGGCATGCAACTGCTTTCTGGATCAGTTGCAGGGGTCATATGGCACACTGAGGCAGACCTGTCAAGCGTGAGTTGCAGTAGTCCAGTCTTGAAATGACAAGGGACTGAACAAGCACCTGAGCTGCCTTTCTGGATAGAAATGGCCAGATCCGCCTAATGATGTAGAGGAGAAACCTGAATGAGCGAATAGTTTAGCAACATGAGGTGAGAACATGTATTACATGTATAAAAGGTGTTATATAAATAAGAAGTCATTTTAAGTGTCATGCCATGAATTCAACAGAATTCAATCAGTTATGCTTTCCAAAGGCATAAAAGTACAAAGGAGTTTTGAGTGTTTTTTTTTTTTTTTTAAATTATAATAATAATAATTATATTTCTGAGCTACAGTGAACTTTGACCTTTGATCCGGTACAGCATAGAATCAAGTTAGTGATCATTCATGCACCTCTGTTATGAGTGGGAACATATGCTAACCTTGCTTTCTTTTTGAGAGTCCTAGTTTCTCCCACTAAATGGCCAATGGTAGCTCAATGGTTAAGGCTGAGTGTTAGTGAATAGGTCCCTAACCCCCACGTGGGGTTGTTGATTTACAAATGGGATCCTGAAAAACCTCACGTCTTGCTCTTTTGTTTCATTCGTTTGAAAAAGTTTTTTGTGCTAAATACAAAGAAGGATTTTGTGTGCTACTATTTTTTTAAATGTTACTGGGAGTCATTCAAACAAGCCACTTGACACTTTCCTTGATCTTGATTTTTCAAAAATATCACAATAAATGATTTAATTGTCCAAAACCTTTTGCCTTAAAAAAAAATACATGGACAGCTGACCATCACACCCACATAGGCTTTCCCAAACTGTTGCCTAGATTGCCTAGAATGTTTTATATGATGTAAGATTTCCCTTAGTTTCAGTAAAGAGGCCAAAACATGTTCCAGCATGACAATGCCCCTGAGCACAAAGCAAGCTCTTATAAAGAGATGGTTTGCCAAGGTTGGAGTGGAAGAACTCGAGTGTCTGACCTCACTAATGCTCTTGTAGCTGAATGAACACAAATCCCCACAGCCAAAATCTAGTGGAAAGCTTCCCAGAAGAGTGGAGCGTATTATAACAGCAAAGGGGGGGACAAAGTTTGGAATGACTCGAGTTCAACAAGCACATATGGGTATGATGGTCAGGTGTCCACATACGTTTGGCCATTTGGTGTTTATGACTGGATTACTTTTCAAAGCAGATATTTATGCATTCACAGGGAACCTTCTTCAGACTTTACTATCCGTGCCAAGCTCAAGAGGGTTCAGACGAGCCAAACTGGATCCCATGCAGAGAATATTTCATTGGCCTTGCTGACTTCATGAAGATGAGCCGAGCACTGAGTGAAAGAATTTTTAAGTACCTCTTTGGTAAGTTTCCTGTTCAGACACCAATAATTAACATCTTTACCTTCTTTATCTATTGAAAAGTCTTGCTACTTAAGTAGATCAGCTATTGAATGTTGAGTATATTCAGCAGCTCTTCTACCGTATTTAATTGATGGTTTAGTGTGTGTATGTATATATACGCTTGCACATATACTCTGTATATTTAGCATTTAGCTGATATACATACATTGCGAGAGAGAGAGACTTTTGAACTTTGAATTCTTATATACCGGCCACATTCAATGCAGTTATCTAATCAGCCAATCATGTGACAGCAGCGCAATGCATAAAATCATGCAGATGCAGGTCAAGAGGTTCAGTTAATGTTCACATCAAACATCAGAGTGTGATCTGCGTGACTTTAACCGTGGCATGGTTGTCGGTGCCAGATGGGCTGGTTTGAGTATTTAAGAATCCGCTGATCTCCTGGGATTTTCACACACAACAGTCTCTAGAATTTACACAGAATGGTGCGGAAAAAAACAACATCCAGTGAGCAGCAAAAATGTCCAGTGATCAATGTGCAGATCAGAGAGTTCAGAGGAGAAGTGTGGTTCAAGCTGACAGGGAGGCTACAGTAACTCAAACAACTACTCTTTACAACCGTGGTGAGCAGAAAATCATCTCAGAATGCACAACACATCAAACCTTGAGGTGGATGAGCTACAATCACATCAGGTTTCACTCCTGTCAGCCAAGAATAGGAATCAAAGGCACAGACTCACCCAGACTGGACAGTTGAAGTATGGAAGAATCTTTTTTTAAAAAAAAATTTTATGCTGTTAGCCCGTCCACTTCAGGATTCAGCGTGTTCGTCATTATGAGATGCTTTTCTGCTAACCGTGGTTATAAAGAGTGGTTATTTGACTTACCATAGCATTCCAGATGCTTATTCCTGAATGGTTAACAACACACAAAGTGCAGCTGATTTATATACAGTATACCTTTTATGAACTCCATTATAATTCAATTACTGGGCAAAATATTTTTTCTGCAATAATTGTGCTATAATGATGCATCATTACGATTCCATATTTCTTCCTCAAACATCAAAGGATAAGGTATGGGCAGTCTACGTCATGGGAAGGAAAAAGAAAGTTTTCTAAGATAAATTGTCATTTTTCTCTCTTCTGTCATTTCTCCTCTCATATCTCGCTTACTAGCATATTAATAACAACCATTTTTCAGTAGACCTGCCATAAAGGTATTTTATCGCAATGTTATTATGACATGATTGGTTGATGGTGCCTTAAAAATATATATATAACAGATTTGTGCCATCACTGCTCCTACTACTGTCAGGCATCCATGTAAAATGTATATTTTATTTAATATATTTCCTCATTCCCACTGAAATTAATTCCTGGCTATGCCACTGTATACATGTATAATGGGTTCTTTAAAAGGGTTTTTAACAACTCTTTTTTTTTTCTCTCCTTTGTTTGCAAAAGGGTCTTACAAAATCCCAGCAGCATGGAACGCCTCTTTTAAAACGGATGGAAAATACCCAATAATTATTTTCTCCCATGGTCTGGGAGCATTCAGGTACCTTTAATTCACAGTAGCCAAAGGTAGGCATGTGCACATGTAGTAATTATTATAACTGCTTTTGATTAAAATTTAATATTGTGTAACAAGTACATACAGTCCCCTCCAAAAGTACGATAACGGCTAAGGTTAAGGTTGTTTAACACATCTAGAAGTAAATATCATGGAAATGAAAGCTGAAATTCGGATCTATTATTAACCCCGTATTCATCTTTTGATCTCAAATCCAAATTCCTTCAGTGTATAGCAAAAAAGAAAAGAATTGGCCTTACTGTTCCAATACTTTCGGAGGGAACTGCACATGCCGTACCCGTCTTTTTGGGCAGCATTTTTTTCTGGAACAAGTAACCTTAGTATACAGTGTAATTATGTTATTATTCCTATTTTTGGGATTTGGTCATCTACCAGTTCACACGCACTAGCCAGCTCTCCCCTACCAGGCTAACTGTGAAACCAGCCAACCCAGCTTCATGTCGCATCACAGAGCAGCGTAATAAACTCGGAGGAAGGAGCTGTCTGCATGCATGAGCTGACAGACTGGCTAAATGTCACTCTGATTGACAGGGCAGAGAGTATGCCATCCCTCCCACCCACAAAGCACAGCAGATTTTGCTCCCTAGGCTCAGGATTTGACCTTGCGATTTCCCAACAGTAGGGTCAACCCTTTTCTGTTGCATCATTCAGAAGCCCTATCATTTTTTTTTTGGGACAGGCTTTATCTTAAAATGTCTTTAGAGTAAAAATGCTGCCCAAAAATTCTGCGCACCAAGACAAATGTCCACAAGTGTCTGAATTGTGATCTGCAGTCCCTTGTGATTTTCTGTTGTTCATTCCACAGGACACTGTATTCAGCAATATGTGTCGAGTTGGCCTCCCAGGGCTTTATTGTTGCTGCAGTGGAACACAGGTAGGTTTGTTTTTTTTTAGGATTTAAACACAATGTCATTCTATTAGTGGCATGCTGTTCACACCACAACATGTTACAGTTCATGGCGATTTTTTTTGTTTTGTGTTCAGTGGCTTCACGGGGTGTGAGACGTGTGTGTTTAGGGCTCTGTGGGTGCGAGTTTCAAACTTATTTTATAACATGTTAGACTGTATATTAAATGTATTTCTTGAATTTTGCACACTTTTAAGCATTTTTTGACAAAAAGGGATCTCTTCCAGGTTTTCCAAACAAGAAGCTCAAAAAAGCTGAATTTCAGATACATCAGGCACTACAAACAGCTTGTGTTCGTTTGATGTGTCAGTACCTGATTACCAGTTGACTTATTTCCATTTAGTCATCTTCAGTATCCGCTTTATGCTGGTCAGGGTCGTGGGAACACTGGGCACGAGACCCCAGTCTTTCGTAGGGCACAATGCACTCACTCGTTCACACCTAGGGGAAATTTTTTAATGGTTAATCCGTATACTAGCATGTTTTTGGGAGGTGGGAGGAAACTGGAGATCCTGTTGAACCTCACATGGACATGGGGAGAGCATGCAGAGAAATTCCACACAGATAGTATTCCTGTAGACGTTTCAGCTAGCAGTTGCTCTTTTGCCTCCTATTTTCACTGAGGAATATTATAATGTCAGTATGATTTTTTTTCCCCATTGAATTTTAATTTAAAATCAGCAAATGAATTACATTTATTCATTTCACGTTAACGCAAACGTTCGTTCTTTTCAATTTCCCTTTCGTCAGAGATGAATCAGCTTCAGCAACCTTCTACTACAAAGAGAAGAGTGAAACAAAACAAAGCCATCACACATCACGGGAAACATTCCGGCCTGTGTCAGATAATTTGGTGGAAGAGTGGATGTACTACAGATCACTAAAAACAGGCGAGAGTGAATTCCTTCTAAGAAACAATCAAGTGAGAGACTCCCCACATTATTGCTACTGTAAAAACCATTCTTCCTTGAACCATAATGTCCAAGTTGGCAAAAGGGAAACACTAATTTCAGTTATAAAATGTGCATAAAATATGATGTCATATTAAGACCTTGGAATTGTAAGGTTACATGTCATTTTTACCAAAAAGGTAAATACTGCATACATGTCATTGAATATGTGAGAAAAAAGTTAAATAGTTATATCTGCTTTGAGCATTTAAAAATAAACAACAACCAAAAAAAGACATGTTATGGTGCAAGATCTTAAAATCAGATAAAACATCCAGGAAAAAAAAAATTCCAAAGTCTCAATATGTAATAATGAACATACTACACAAGTACAGATGTAGGCATTTTATAACATAATATACTGGCTTATTTGATTTTCTTCAGGTGAAACAAAGGGCAGATGAGTGCATCAGAGCTTTGGATATTCTTATCGACATCAATTCAGGAAAGTCTGTGGAAAATATCTTACTGTCTGAATTTGACTGGTCAAATTTGAAGGTGATTACAAAAAAGCCATTACCTACAAATATTAGAGCTTCTTTTGACATGTTTAAGTAACTAGAGCATAAATTATGAAAATAAAAACCTCTACTGGAAAGGAAAGGTCTTTGTGTGTACACTGTAGTACCGTACATTGTATGCTTCTTTACAGAACTGTATGGACTTGTGTAGAATAGCAGTCATGGGCCATTCCTTTGGTGGGGCCACAGTGATCGAGTGTTTGTGTAAAGAAGTCAAATTCAGGTAAGTATTCATAATGTAAGAATGTCATAATATGTTAATCAGATCATCACGTCATAAAAATTATAAGATGATTTTGAATGCGAGTCAAATCTGTATCACACATTCTAGTTTAAGACATTTCCAGCAGATTGATTTAATCAGTTAAACATTATCTGTGTGATAGCCTGGAAAAACTATATGTGGTTACAAATCCTGTGCAGTTGATGACTGTCTGAGGTCTGGAACCCATAGACATCACCTGACACAGAGCTTCTTCCCTACTGATTCTCTGCCAGGCCTTTACTGCAGATGCCTTCACTTCCTGCTTGTTCTTGGAGTGTTTTGCTTTCAGTTTTGTCTTCAGCAGGTCAGGTGACTGACTTGGCCACTCAAGAACAATCCACTTTTTTGCCTTAAAAAAGTCTTGGGTTGCTTTCGAAGTAAGCTTCAGGTCATTGTCCATCTGCACTGTGAAACGCTGTCCAATGACTTGTGAAGCATTTGGCTGAATATGAGCAGACAGGATAGCCCTAAACGCTTCACAATTCATCCTGCTGCTTTTGTCAGCAGTCACATCAAGTGAACCAGTTCCACTGTCAGTCTTACACGCCCGTGCTATAGCATAAGGTGGTATGCTTAAGACCATGAGCAGTTCCTTACCTTCTCCATACTCTTCTGTTCCCATCATTCTGGTACAAGTTGATCTTTGTCTTATCCGTCCATAGGATATTGGTCCAGAACTGCACTGGTTTTTACTCATCAGGGAAATAATACTTCTGTCATCCGCTGCAGTTGTTTTTCATGGTCTTCTAGGCCTTTTAGTGTTTCTGAGCTCACCAGTGTGTTTTATTGTTTTTAAGAATGGCCAAATCAATTATTTGGTACAAACTTAATTTGCCTTCTCTGATGGGTTTGTTTTGATGTTTCAGTCTAATGATGGCTTGCTTCACTGGCAGTGGTAGCTCTTTGGACTTCATATTGATAGTTAACAGTAACAGATTCCAAATGCAAATAAACTCCAGACCTTTTATCTGCTTATTTGTAAGTGAAATGATGAGAGAATAACACGCACCTGGCCATGGAACAGCTGAGCAGCTAATTGTCCAATAACTTTTGGTCCCTTAAAAAGGTTTTTTTTTTCTATTATCAATTGTGGAGCACTTAAAGCTACTGTTGACAAATTTGGGACTTTTACATGAGTATCAGCCCATCCTGACAACATTGTGAACTTTCCCTGTAAACTATTTTTTTCTCTTAAATAAAGTTTTAGAAAAAGTTGCATTTAAACAATTAAACGAATATCGAAAACCTAAATGAGTATCTAAAACTTTGACAAAATCCAACAACTTCAAAACTTGAAAATTCCAGTGTTTTTTTTTTTTTTTTTTTTTTTTTTTGGATAAATGACAGTTGGCACTGGTCCATATTGGCCAACTGTCATATATGGCGCATAAATATCTATTCTGGTTTTGCTTGTTCTCAGTGCATCACATGACAGTGAATCACAAGATCCTTATCCATCGTCTTGAAAACTGGTTGGGTCTCTCAAGTACAGCTTTAGATCGGATAAAGTCACATTTGATGGATATAGAGTGTCTTGTTGTTTTTGGAAATCACTCATCAAAAAAAATTCAGTTCCACAAGGCTCCATTTTAGGACCACTGTTTTTCATGCTGTTTATGTTGCATTTAGGAAATATGAGGAAACATGAAATTAACTTTCATAGTTATGCTGATGACACTCAACTATATATCTCAGTTCTACCCGAATGTCAAGACTAATCAGCTGTGTGTCATACTTCTACATGGATGACTGAAAATGTCTTGCTGCGTAATTAGTACAAGACAGAGATACTCATGTAAAAATGCCAAAAATGTTTATCATATAAGAAACATTGCTAAAGTTAGACCCTTTCCCTGTCTCAGTGATGCAGAAAAAGAGCTGTAATTGTGACAAGCAGAACTGATTATTGTAATCTTCTGCTTAGTGGGATCCCCAAGAAGACAATCCATCCTCCACGGCTTGTTCAAAATGGAGCAGCAAAGATCCTTACAAAAACAAAAAAAAAAGAGAGCACATATCACACCTGTCTTAAGTGAGCTGCCCTGGTTACCAGCAGTGTCGGCTTGTCCATAGGGTTTAAATCAGCAAATATTAATTTCTTATTTTATAATATTTACAAATATTAAGTCTTCATTCACAGCTTTAAATAATGTTCAAATACTAATTACCGCTTTTTACTGAGCAAAAAAAATACATTAACAGATCCATGCCGATTTCTCATTGATTTGCTCATGTTCCTAGATGTTGTACAGCCCCATTGAACTTCATAGTAATTATTACACCTAGTGGTCAAAAATGGGAAAGGCAACAAGTGCTAATATAGATCTATATGGGCAGGATTTTTCCTGCGTCATGCCCACTGTATGAACCTTTTCAGTGGAGGAGGAGGAGCAGAGAGGTCAGTTAATGAAAGGGTTGCCAGGTTGGGTTAGTATAAAATTACTCCCCGCACCCAAGATCTTGTTTTGTAGCATATAATCTGAGTTAAATGTAATAAAGTTCCACAAAATGGGAAAGTCTTTATCCTTGAAGTACAGAACCATTTCGATTGTAAGAGATATTGCAAAGAGTGGGAGAGGGAAAGGGGAATTTTGATTGGCTCATGTCGCCATGACTGATAAGGGACAGATGCTGGATAACTGTAAGTTGCCGACACTCAGCTGCCTGTTACAGGGTTACTCTAACACTTCATTAGAGGGTAGCCAATACCATAAGTCAAGTGTTATAACCTCATGAATTAATTTTATTTGAGGCTATGTCCTTACTAATGTCAGTCTGCCTCACCAAAATTTATGGTCACAAGCTGCTGCTGGTTACCAGGATCTTCCAGAGTAGATTTTAAAATTCTTTCACATGTTTTAAAGATCTAAATGGCTTGGCACCTGTGTACCTCACTGAATGTATTTCTATTTATACCTCAGCACGTGGCCTGAGAGCTGCTAATGTCGGCCTTCTTAAAATCCCCTCTAAAATGCAGACACAGTGGAGAGGCCCCCTTTTGTTACTACTTTTTTCTAAACTGTGGAACTCGACACCATGTTGCAATACGCAGTCAAGCTCAGTACCTTTTTTTTTTCCAAAAAAGTGGCTGAAAATCTTTTTTAAATGTGCCATTTAATTGAAAGTGCATACTCTAGTACTCATGTTTTTTTTTTCAGTTCTATTTTTGTACTTATCTATTTATGCACATTTTACTATAAAATATCAACTATCATATATACAGTCGTGGCCAAAAGTTTTGAGAATGACACAAATATTGGAAATTGGAAAAGTTGCTGCTTAAGTTTTTA
>JAKKZN010000019.1:1146524-1160277 GCA_033441825.1 Pangasius elongatus
TTTCCTCTACTTGATTTGGAAAATGACATGCCATTAATAAAAAAAAATGTCAGTGAATTATTTTGCTGTATGTTTCACAAAGCCAGAATGTTAAGCTATTGAACAAAATCTTTTTTGTGTCATATCTGAGATTTCTTTGCTATAAAGTAAAAAAGCTGGGTGAACATCCTCTAAGTGTGGTGATTCCATCATTTTTGCCAGGGGTTGTAGCAATGCTGGGATTTGAGCCAAAAACCTTCCAGTCACTAGTACAGAACCTCAGCCAGTAAGCCCAGTAACATCAGTCCGAATGGTCTTTAGTGTGAGTTAAAGTTGTGGTGCTGCCTCACGGAAACAAATATAATATTTAGGAGAATATTAATCCTTCAAAGCTCACTTACAGATTACTTTTTCATCTATATATTTTTTTTGGTAAAATTCCATCATTTAGAAAACCCGCTTTTCTACTAATGATATCTTTGGGAAATTTGTAGGCCTACACCTTCTCCTATAGACCCCTGTGTTGTTTGTAAACAAAATAGAGATACAAGCGCAACCTGGTTGCAAAAGACCTGCATTACTTGGTTACAATCTGACTGTAAACTGACTGTATTTTGGAAGCGGAGTGACAGAAGCTAAAATGTTTTCCACGTATTATTATGGATTAGCACTGAAAGACGGGGAGTGCTGTTCAGCTAAAGCAACACTTTCACACTAGCTCTAGAAGAGCCTTATGGCTTGGCATCCTGTCAGTGGCTAAATGCTGCTAACTGACTGGACATATATAAACATCTCCAAGAAACTCTGAGCGCTCATACTCGAGAGAAGTTCGCAGATCTTGAATTTGAATTGCAATCACTTTAAACTTCAACAGTAAAATTAATTTGTCTTTATTCTGAGCATGGTGTAGCTCACTGTGAACTGATGAGTTTCTTCGTATATCAGTTTGAAATGCCTGTTTCATAATGCATCATAACCTCCAGGCTCAATTATACTGACAGATCCAGTGACTTTGAAGAGCAACTTCTTCAAAATTCTACAGTAACATGAATTCATTTCTATTGTGAACATGTAGTTCAGTGTAAAGTGGGTTTAAGTGTCGGACGTCCTCTGTGAAATAAATAATCTATACTTTGTAAAAATGTATTTATGGTTTGATGTATTATAATAATAATAATATCTAAAAAATTTTTTATAAAAAAATAATATAAAATATATATGTATAATAGTTTTTTAAATGATTGTTTCCATTTTTAAAGGTAAAATATTTTATTTATTTAAAATGGTCATTTCATAGAAATTTAAGTTGCTTTGGATGTGTAGGAACTCGCTTTTGGATGCTATTACCCCTAACCTTCTAAAAGATGCGCCCCTCAAATGTACATGCAGGTAGATTAACCGTGGTTTCAGGAGGAGCTGCTTACCCGCTAAATATTAGTCCCAATCCCCCATTGTAGTGTTTTTCCTGCTCTAACACACCCACTTCAACTCAGTAAGGACTGTTAATTAGCTTCAATCAGCTGAAGCAGGTGTGTTGGAGGAAAACACTAAAATGTGCAGGACAGGGGGTAAGTTCAACACCAGGGTCGGGAGTGTGTGCTGATAGGCTGAATGTGGTGTGTTAGAAAGCACAAATGCCTATAGATGTTTTGAACCTCCTGGAGTTGACTTAGACATCTGTGCTCTACTGTATTATTTTTTTTTATTATTATTATTATTTTTAACAAATAAAAAATAAATAATTAAAAAGGTCTCGTGTCTCTTCTTCATTACGATCTGAACCAGGAATGGCTTTTTTTTTTTGTAAACAATGAACACGCTTCAATTACATTCAACACCCAGTTTCTAATCTGTGCAAAGAGTAATGTATGAAAATATATAAATCTAAACCAGGAAAGGTTTCAGTCTAGACTTATATAGACTTAATGTCAATTGTTAAAAGCACTATACAAATAAAACGGACCTGACTATAGGTAACATTTAAGATTGAGTTGTTACTTATGGTTTGTAAAGCACAAGTTCCTCTAACAAGACAGACATGATTAATTCATTAATTCACAATAAAGCCCAATTTACATACCAGACATTTAATACCAAAAGTCAGTAAAGATGCAAAATAACCATCCGGTGGTACAACACATGTACGAATAAAAAGCTTTGTCGCAGGGGGAAAAAATGTCTTAATAGCTCAATGTTTACTAAATAAAAGTTAAGGTAAATTAGCTGTACAAAAGGTGAGGTTTATCTTCATTCTCGTTGAAAAAGGGTCATCTGGGGAGCAGAGGGATGGCGATAGGGATGGTGTTACTTTGGGGGATCCGTATTTATGCCATATTTCTCCTTGAGAAGCTTCAGCTGCTCTTCTTTTTTCTTTGTGTCCATTTTCTGGAATGCCTGAAAGAAAAAAAAAAACCCAATGTAACCAAAGTTTACACACCCGTTATAGCTCAGCAGACATTAGTGCTCAGCAGCAGATACAGAAGATTAAAGAAACCAGTTTATACTTCACAGGTAAATTCAAACATACTCTGTTCGCATTGTAGTACAAAACAACCAGGTATCTGTTGCAAACGTTGAATCCGGAAAGGTGATCACAGGCATTCTTAGCATCAAAGATGTCCTCATAGACCACGTAGGCAGTTCCCCTGGTCTCTGGTGTGTTCCCACTGCAAGCACACAATTTATTATTGTTAATTCACATACATATATACACACACACACACACACACACACACACACACACACACACACACACACATACATACATACATACATATATATATATATATATATATATATATAAAACTAGAGTTTATTAAAACATTCTTTTAAACATCACTTGGAACCATCCAACTGTCAGATGCATTTTACCCAAACTGTAAGTGAGGCAGAAAACAATCCCAGCATATAACTGGAGATCTACGTTTTCAAAGCGAGTTAATGACCTTAATGAAGCAGAAAGCTCAAGAAGTAAAGACTAGGAACGAAAAAGAGCAAGTTAGCCATAGCAAGGTATGCAGGTCTGAGTAAGCCTTCCACAGAAGCACAGCGTGCACACATGAGCACTAGGCTTGAGATGAGTGACGATAGTGATCGTGATGGCCATCGAGTCAGACGATTGACGACTATCTCATATGTTCTCATTTTCTCCTGTTTTGTATCCTGTATAAAACCTCATGACCAACAAAACACCTCTCTCTCTCTCTGATGTATCTTAGCTTCACTTGTCCGTGCTGCTGAACAGATAAAGCTGTGAATGTCTTCACCCTCAAAACATGAACGGGGTTTAAGTTAAGAGAACAGCGTGTAGTTTATCAGGGCGACGTCACTACACAACAATACAACAAGCATCTCCGCTGCTGTTCGGCACATGCACGTGTAGCTGATATCATTCTATTAAAAAAATTGCTAAATTATTATTTTAAGAAAATACACATACTTTATGACTTTGTCCACTGCTTTTATTCAGCAGTAATGCACGGATCTAGGACACTGGAGCGTCTCGTTGTGACTCCTCAGTGTGTCTGATCTACTCAAGCTCTTGAATTACATACACATGCATTCAGAAGTAATGAACTGGCACAGAAGAGAGTCAGGGACAGTAATTAACATTCGTGCTCTCTGAACAGAAAATGCATCTGGGAAAACCATCTTGTATAAACAACTTGGACTACGATTAAAACGACTCAAACTATTTCAAAACATGAACTGGGAACTCACACTCTAATCTGCCGAATTGGTCCATATTTCCCAAAGATGTCATACATTTCCTCTGCTGTGATCTTGTAGGGAAGGTTTCGTATGTACAGAATCCTGTTCACCTCTGGAGGTAAGCGAATCTGAGGAGAGGAAACAGGAGCAACATTACGACAATCCGGTGATGAATTAATGCCATTAACCCTCTGTCCAGTCCCTAAGAATGGATATACCGCGAGTTCTGTGGCACACTGAAGGTGTTAATTATCACAGTGAAGGCTTGATATTTCTCACACAGTCTCCTGCTGTTCTCCTGCTCTACAGTCTTTCAGAGCGGCTACTGTACTTATGTGTTTGTGGACTCACAAGGCTTCATGACTGATTCTTTTAGAATACTTATTCCTCATTAGCTTTCAATTAGTAAGTCAGGACACGTCAGTTAGGCTGTAGTTTAACAACATCGATTATTCGACAGTCTAACAGGTTAGTGACTAGGAGACTAACTAACTAGCTAACAAGCTAACTAGCTAACTACCTCGCTACAGTCTTACATAAAGCGGAAGTACACAAACAACTCGCAAAATGGATTACACTGTTCTTACATTCGCTCGCTTGGCCGCCTGCATCGCCATGGCTGGGACTTTTTCCTCGAAAACACCTCAAACTTTAAGAAAAAAGCTTTCAAACGTCGCACTTATTTTCACCAGCAGCCCGTTTACGCAATTTGTAATATCTTATGGCACACAATAATGACGTATTTCCTGAGCCATGTCCGTGAGTTCCGGTGTTCCGGAAGTCCCCCCTGTTTTCGCTTCAGTGCGCATGTGCGGAATCATGACGCGTTCAGCTGCCGCTTTATCATGTGTTAGTTTACAGCAGCGGGGAAACACACGGCCAAGAATAATACACTAACAATAATAAAATAAATTATATTCGCTACAATATTTTAGTTTTAATAAAATAAATAAAATAAATATGTTCCGCCTACTGAAGTTTGATTGACCTAACCCCTCATTAGCATGAAATAAATTAGAGGGGAAAAAAAAGGAAAGGAAAAAAGTCAACTTTCAGTTTGGCATTTCCCCAACCATTTATTTTATTTATATTAATTATTTTGTTTATCTCTTTTAATGACATTTAATTATTTAGATATTTATTTATGCAGGAATATGTGGATTTATTTATTTATTTATTTGTGTATTTATTTGCGTATTTATTTGTGTATTTATTTATTGATTGTTTTTGCAAGTGTAACTAAAAATTAACATGTAGTCATAATGAGGTTAATGAGTTTCACTCACTACTTCATACTCATTCCTTTTTCTGACAGCAGAAACAGAAAAATATCTAAATGATAACAGCTTTATTGGGATCTTGGCTGGATTATAGAAGCAGCAAATTAATTAATCCTTATGATAAGACATGGCGTAAGTGGAAAAAAAAAACGAAAGTGACCTCAAAGGGCAGATATTCAGGAGAAAAGTTTTTCTTCTGTGAGGTCAAAGGCTGATGTTTAATCTCAGTGGTTAAGACGTTGGACTTCTGATCAGAAGGTCATGAGTTCAAATCCCAGCACCGCCAGGCTGCTACTGCTGGGCCCTTGAGCGAGGTCCTTAACCCTCAACTGCTCACTTGTATAAATAAGATAATTGTAAGTTGCTCTGGATAAGGGTGTCTGCCAAATGTGTAAAATATATGCTCTACTCTATGAGACGCAGGCGGATAAATATGATAAGCTTAGGACAGAAAAAGTAAACAAGCTAGTATCAGCTTTAAAAAACTCAACAGCAGTCAGTACAAGAGCAGGGACCAATGAAGCTGTAAAGGCCAGCTGTTTTCAGAGGGACAATTTATATTTCCTAATAAATGACATTATGAAAATAACAACTGCCCAAAATCTGGTTGAAGAAAAGAGATGTCAGGTGTCAGGAAGCAGGAATTAAAAGCAAAATGCCTGTGTTTCATGACTTCAAACTCCATTATGAATATTATGTAATGCATTACAAATGCAATCTGTAGCATTTTCTTTTCTTAGCTAACTGACTGTACTCATTGCTAGTGTTGAAAAAAAAAAGGATGTTCATGTGCTTTGATTGCCATTATTTGGACATAATGAAAATGACAGTATTTTCGTAAGGCATACAGTATCTGAGTTAATGTTCACTTGTTTATCAGCAGGATAGGGACTATCGGCAAGCTGGCAGAGAAATTCTTCCAGAGACTGCAGTGCTGTTTAAGTCCACTAGATATCCTCAGCGTATTAAATATGACTGTTTGTCTGGATTAGTTCAGCCTACAAAAGAAGCTTGTAAGATGGCACACTGATATACTGTAACAGAAATGTATCAGTGTCTTACAACACATTTGTATTTTGTATTGATGTGAAATGTAAAGAAATGTATTGAGTATCGTTTAGACTGATGTAAGGAGGATGTCAGGAAATGCCGCCCTGCTATCTTCCACCAGGAAAGTGTCGCATTCATGAAACATACTCCATTTATCAGCATCAGTCCTATAACTATATACCCTCAAAATGTTTCATGCTGGGACCAACTAAATGTTGCGAATATGCATTTTTCAAGTAAAGGGATTTTGTATTTTTTGTGACTACTTTCAGATTGATCCAATGGCACCCAAAGTTATTGTGGGAATTGTGAATGAACACCATCATTGATCGGAGGTTTTTGGTGAGTACAGGAGCACTGCACAGATCTTGCTACTTCAAGCTCTGTATCTATAGCGATATATACACGCCACATAATGTATGTTGTGTTTCCATGTCAATAATAAAAGATTATGTACCCACATGTGAAAAGAACCCTTTTCCTTGTAGGGGAAACTGAAGGAAAGATTAAGATGCTCTTGGGGTCTAGAAGGTAAATTCGACTCTAAAATGTAGTTGTACTTGGACCCTAGGAGTTGTTAAATGATGATGTGCTGCAAGGCTGCAGTGTTTCAAGGTGGACATGCAGCAGTCTCCCTCATAGATGTCAGTAATACTATACATATACTACGTGTAATACTTTACATTTGATGTTTGATTTGTTTGTAATCAATTAGAGGGGAAAAAATGATAGACCATGCATTCCTTATGCCATTCTGCTAATCAAACTTCTCTTCAGTTCACAGAGAAAACTACAGGGGAGGCAATAAATCTTGACACTTCACAGAAGGCAGTGGACAGGTTGAGGCTGGACATAGCCACTTCCCTCCTCTGAGAATCTGCTGTGCTTCCTTTTTGTTCAACATTGTCAATCACTTCATGTTGTTGGTTTTATGCATGTTATCTCATAAATATGCAACTATAAGCCAGTGAATTAGTACTGTGCAATGCATATTGTATTAGTCTGAACATATTTGTTGAGTACTGTTTGTCTTAGCAGATGATCTAAGCAGCCTGTGCTTTCATTGTGGGATGCAGAACAAGGATGAAGCACAATGGGCAATTTCTCTACATTGAAAAATGTACAAAAATGAAAAGTAATATTATATAACATATAATATAACATTACAGGACAAAAGCTTACCTAACAATCTCTCTCTCTCTCTCTCTCTCTCTCTCTCTCTCTCTCTCTCTCTCTCTCTCTCTCTCGCTCTGTTGAGCTACTTATGCTACTCCTGAGATACCAGTGATCCTGACCCCTTCTGCTCTCCAGACCTGCCAGATCCATCCTGATGCCCTACTTCTGGATGGAGTTCTCATTGGTTGGAGATCGCTCGCTGCTGCTGGGTTTGGCTCCACATGGACGATCATTAGGATTGCTGGGGATGGTGCTACAGGGGGGCTGTGGAGATGGCTTTGGACTGCAGTTCATATAGGGAGCTGTACTGTAATGGCTTGGGACTGTGATTGCTGTGGGGCTTTGGGGCTGCAGTTGCCACGAACAGTTTTGTACTCAGGACTCCATCAGTGGACAGTGGATAGATTCACCAACCCAGACTTCATGTGAAAACTGTGATTTACTGGTTGCACAATCGCACTATTTGTCCATGTAGTTATAGAAGGGATTTATTTATAATCACACTATCCGTTATCACCCAGATGAGGATGGGTTCCCTTTTGAGTCTGGTTCCTCTCAAGGTTTCTTCCTCATAACATGCCAGGGAGTTTTTCCTTGCCACTCTCACCTCTGTCTTGCTCATTAGGGATAAATTCATACATTTATAATTTATTTTGATTTAAATTCATTTGAATGTATTTATTTCTGTAAAGCTGCTTTCTGACAATGTCCATTGTTAAAAGCGCTACACAAATAAAATTGATTTGAAATTGAATAGATTTGGATTGGATAATAATGTTTGCATGTTTTGTAAAGAGGATATTGAAACCACTGACCATATTTTTTTCTCTTTTAAATTTGCCACAGGTTTTTGGGATGATGTACACTGTTGGTTATCTAAAATGTCTTGGTATAACATGAGTTTAACATCAATGATGTTATTTATGCGATGAGAATTGAAGACCAGAATTCTGAACTGGTCATAATTGTTATTTTATTAATTACAAAATATTTCATTCACAAAGTAAGGTATCTAAAAACTATTCCATTTTTATTCTCTCATCATTTCACAGCCCTACAATATATATAAAAAAGTGCCCAGAAATTACTAAATCACCTTCATGCAAAGGATATTTTGCAGACCCCAGCATTCAAGCATATATTTAGGAGGACTCAGATTGTGCAGATTGTAGCTTCCTCTACTCCTAATGGATGCTGCAGCAGGGTTTTGGGTTCCAGGAACAAATCTGTGCCTTCCAGTGCTTGGAAAATGGTAACACAATGGTAAATGTAAATGCTGTGTACATTTTTAAAATAAAGAAATAGAAATCCCTTTATAGGATAGATCTAGAATTGGTTATAGCTGGTATTTACAGTGAACCTGTTGACAAACCCATATACAGCATAACCTTATTGAGTTACATTTAACTGTGCCCTAGTCCTTCATCTATTATTCCATAAGCAAGGCCCATGTGGGCTTATCTGAACAAAATAAAACTATATATTCCTATAGGAATGGGTTTTCCAAAGCATTCAGCTCATTAAATATAAAGTGCATTAGGGGGACATGGGAAGCTTGAGATTGCATCATGCACTTTGCACATCTTGAGCCCTCATTTCTTATTACTGACAGACACAGAAATGTGGCAGTGCTCGCCTGAAAATGGACATCTATACCTTTTAAGATTCTGAGGCCAAAACTCTGGTCTACTTTTAAGGCAAAGCATTTTTATACATTGGTCCCAATCTTTGGCCAAAGTACATGAGCAAATTTCCATATTTCTAATCATTTTTGTCAATTAAAACCAAAATCATACTCTAGTAGCTTTATACATACCGGATCTGAACTGAATAAGCTAGGCCGTGGTTGTCAAAGCATGATATCTTGCCTTGCTTCTTCTTTTCTCCAGGGTAGCCTGATTGCATTGCATTAAAAAAAACCCCACACATTTACATTTATGGCATTTGACAGATGCTTTTATCTAGAGCGACTTACAGAAGTGCTTTGAAGTCTCTATCAGTAAATGCGTCTTGATACTGGTTCACTAGGTAACAGACTAAGAGTGCTATCAGTCTAAAATATTTTTTAAAAATAAAGTGCCAATTTAAATACTTCATGAAGAGATAGGTCTTTAGTGGTCATGTGAAGACTGCCAGTAACTCAGCTGTTTGGACATCTAGAGGAAGTTCATTTCACCACCTGGTGCCAGAACAGAGAAGAGTCTTGATGCAGGTCTTCCTTGTACCCTGAGAGATGGAGGGAGCAGTCGAGCAGTGCTAGAGGATCAGAGGCAGCATGTTGCAGGGCAGGGTGTGCTTTAAAGTAGGTGGGTACTGGTCCGTTTTTGGCTTTGTAGGTGAGCATCAGTGTTTTAGTGGAGGGAGCGCAGCAATGGGGTGGTGTGGGAGAATTTAGGAAGATTGAAAACCAATCGTGCAGCTGCATTCTGGATCAGTTGCAGAGGTTGAATGGTGCTTAGAGGTAGACCTGCCAGGAGTGAGTTGCAGTAGTCCAGTATCGAAATGACAAGGGACTGAACAAACATCTGTGTAGCCTGTGTGGAAAGAAATGGACAAATCCTTCTGATGTTGTAAAGGAGAAATCAGCATGAGCGTGTCAGATTAGCAATGTGAGAGGAAACGTGCAGTTGATTGTGCATGGTTACCCCAAGGTTGCGTGCAGTAACTGATGGTGAGATCAGAGAATTGTCCAGGGAGATTGCAAGATCCTGACAATCGGTTGAATCACCTGGGATGAACAGCAGTTCAGTTTTGCAGTTTTGCTGGGATTACGTTTCATCTGATTAGCTCCATGATGAGATGCCATCCTCTCCTTCCCTGCTCATACTCTCCTTCCCTCTCTCAGACATGTGTTTCTGCTCAGATCTCAGCAGAAACATGAATGTCTGAGGGAGGGAAGGAGAGGATGAGTTGAGTGTCATCTGCATAGCAGTGGTATGAAAACCCATGCCAGGATATGACCGCACCAAGAGATCAAGTATAGCGTTGAGAACAGGAGAGGACCAAGTACTGAGACTTGTGGAACACCAGTGGAGAGTCTGCGGGGAGCAGATGTGGATCCCCTCCATGTCACCTGATATGACCGATCCTCATATTATGGAGTTTACTATCAACTAGTATCAGTGCTGTTACATTTATTATTTACTCATCATAGTCTTCAGCCTAACTGACTGCTCAACTGAAATGAAAAGGGGTAATCTAAACCATAATATCTAAAAAAAAAAAAACAAGAATAAATAATGTTAATCAAACTACAATTTTAATAAGATAAGCAAGTGCTGTTAATATGATGCACAGTGTTTCAAATATACTGCATATCTGGATGCATGGAAAATCTAGGAATAAAAAGCTCTAATGAATAAATTAATCTTATTAATAAACTTACCCTTCTTAAAATGAAATCTGTGTTGTATAGTCCTTGAAATCTTTTTTTTTTTTTTTTTACTCTGGCTCCCAAAAGTCTAATCATATCGCTATGATTATGATTAAATATGACCACAAGAGGGCTTTCTGCGAGAACCCTCTATGGGCTCACTGTCCATTATCACCGAATATATATAATGTTACGAAGTAATAAATTATCTCACATGCTAATAAATAAATAAATAAATAAATAAATAAATAAATAAATAAATAAATAAATATCTCTCATGGGTTCGGAGTGTGTATTGACTTGCCACTGGAAAGAGAGCACCACCCAACCTATGTTATGAAATGTGTTTTGTGAATAGCTCACTATAGCACTAAAGTGCATTCTATAGCTTTAATGTACTGCTAAAAATATGTTCTTGATTATATTGCATTAAAAATCTTCATGCTTATTTTCTCAATCAAACTCACGTACTGAGGGGGAAAAAAGGCCCATATACTGTTTTATTAGTTTAAATCACAACACAGGGAGTAGTGCAGCCATGGCATCAGGGGCACATATACATGCAACATATACAAAATATCCAAAATTAAAACAGTTGCCATTGCACAAATTTGGTGGCAGGTAAGCTGAGTAAACAGTTATGTAAAACAGTGTGTGTAAAGCGTTCATTACTGACAGACATGCTAACATGAAATCAAACTTGAGTTTGACAGTCTGAGCTGAAAAACATTGCAGACTAGGAAAAGTTTCTGAACTTGTCAGTGACAATTTATTTGTGAATTTGGGTTGTTTTTTTTTTCTTTTCTTTTAGAACTACATTTTTCTAAAGAATCATATTTTGTCTGCTATAGGCAAGAATAAAAAATGAACATGTAAAACCTTTTTGGTAGACAATAAATACCAGATTTTGAGCAAAATGTACCTTTTAACTGTAATTATCTCTCATATTTCCTGTCAAATATATTAAAATATGACTGAAACAGCATCTGAAGATCTCTTTGACAGAGCGGCATGTTCGAACCATCTGCAAAGTGAAACGCAGTGTATACGGCACCCTATCTTCTTTTAGGGCATTCCAATTACTTAAAATTGAAACATACTGAACAAAGAGTAATTGAAGTATTTTCATAAGTAGTGTTATTGGTGCAATTATTTCTTTTTGGACCAGCAGCGTGTACATGTGTTGTGTATACAGAGTAATAAAATCTTTAATCTGTAATTTTTTCAGCCATGTTCAGTTGTTACACAGTGAATAAATACTGCACAGGGTGCCAAAACTTATGTGAGCCAAAACCAAGTTCAAATTGATGAATGAATTATAATAAATTACATTCCTTGTATAATCAGAGACTTTGCATATCGTAATCATTAATAGGCCTTCCTAATATTTCAGTTATACAGACCCAAAGTTTCACTTTTCGGTATGACTGTAAATGTAAATGTCTGCTCAGACAATAAAACAAATGTAAATGAAAAATCGGACAGTTACTGTTACTAATGGATCTGATTTGTTTGACATTAAACAGTATTATGATACACTTAGCTAGCATCAGTAATGTTGTACAATAAATAGTCGCTTAATTCAGGACAGCACATCAATGATGCTCAAATTCCAAGTGAATGAGACTGTATGGAAAATATGTTCTCACACTTCACATGTTGGCAGTTTATTTGACCTTTATGTATCTATTTGATCTATCTGAACTCTATTTGTGTGTGTGTGTATGTGTGTGTGTGTGTGTGTGTGTGTGTGTGTGCGTGTTTGTTTGTGAGAGCTTGTACTGTGCATGTACTGTATGTGTTTGTGTGAGGAAGTGTGTGCTTCTGTCCGTGCATGTCTAAAATTTGTTAGCAAAGAACATTCTCATGCACACAAGTGTTTCATACACAGGAAGCAGATCTACTGAAAGGTAGTCCAAGCAAAATTTTTTCAGTGGAAATAGCTGCAAACTGAATGGAACATTGATCTTCGGTGCAGTCTCTGGCGTTTCACTCGGACGCCGCACTTATTTTTGCAGGTCACACTGCAGCAGTAATACGATGGATGGATCGCTCTTTGCTGCCTCTTTGAACTCGTCCAAAGAGATCTGGTCATCGTTGTTCTTATCCATCTTGCTGAAGATTTTGTCGACCCTCTGCTCAGGGGTGAGGCCGTCCTCGTTCATCTTCATCATGATCACAGTGCCCACCATTTTGTAGATGGCCTGTTGAGGGAGAGGAGAGTGAGTCTCGATTATACTTTTAGAGCAGGCACAATTAACAGTTTCTTCATTTACAATACAACAAAACAGCTTTTCATTCATCTAAAAGCAGTGATTCAGGATATGCTAACCTCACAGCTATTGACTGCTACGCAATTCACCTTTTTGGTTGAGGCATTTCCTGTCCGTTTAAGACAAATCAACATCTAACATTTACTCTCCCAGCCTGTCTACTTCACACAAACATTATATAATCTGTATCCAATATATCTTGCTAACAGACCAGTCTCTTGCTCACCAACACCAGATGTTGCTAAAAAAAACTCTGTTCTGTCTCCTAGGTGGCTGGGGGATTGCAGATAAACCATAACTTCCATACAGTGACACACTGCAAAAGAAACTCCAGGGGAATCTCTGCTATTCAATTCTATTTTTTTTGGGTTGTCTGTCCATCCGTACACGCAAGATTCTTGTGATTGCAATATCTCAAGAACAAATTTTTGTAGGATTTATATGGCAAATATTTTTTTGTTCCTGGGTTACAAGTGCTATTTCCCAGTTGCTTATACTGCAAAAGTATAAAAAATGACTATTAATCTCCTCAAACTTCGTTCACACAACATCACAAAAATATTGTAGATATTTCACGAAGCAGCCTCCAATGTAGTCTCCCGACATGTTCTCGTTATATTGTCCTTGGTAGCAACATTCAAAATTCAGTGTATGCTGGTGGAAGCCCTAGCCTTGCTCCTCTGAGTACACTCCCATGTTCTCAAGGTGAGCATCAATAATATGAACTTTGAGAGACATCCTGCAGCCCATTGTTCTGTAGTTCTTCACCAGGGTCTCAGCAGACTCCACGTAGTTTTTAGCTTTGTGTTTGCCCATGAAGCCCCAAACTCCTGTGACAAAGCTGTTCCAAGCCGCTTTCTCCTTCCTAGTGAGCTTCTTGGGGAATTCCTTGCACTCCAGGATCTTCTTTA
>JAKKZN010000019.1:1173271-1200807 GCA_033441825.1 Pangasius elongatus
TGTGTGTGTGTGTGTGTGTGTGTGTGTGTGTGTGTGTGTGTGAGAGAGAGAGAGAGAGAGAGAGAGAGAGAGAGGTGTGTGTGTGTGTGTGTGTGTGTGTGTGTCACAATCAATTGCGATTGCAAATGTTTTGAGATTGGCCTCTTCCAGGATGACAGTGCCCCCAGTCACAGGGAACGAGGGGTCACTCAGTGTGCTGTTGAGTATGACAGCATATATATATATATATATATATATATATAGGAGATTTTGGGCTCCCTTTTGAGTCTGGTTTCTTCCTCATATCATCTCAGGGAGTTTTTCGTCACCACCGTCTCCTCTGGCTGGCTCATAAATTCACATATTTACAATTTATTTTGGTTTAATTTAATTTGTATTACAATTGTATAATATAAAATGTATTTATTTCTGTAAAGCTGCTTTGTGACAAATTGTGTCCATTATTAAAAACCGCTATGCAAATAAAATTGAATTGAATTGAATTTACCGTTTACATTACATTTACATTTATAGCATTTGGCAGACTTCCTTATCCAGAGCAGCTCACAGACGTGCTCTCAAGTCTCTATCAATAAATGCATCCTGATACTGGCTCACTAGGTCACGGACTAAGAGTACCATCCATCTTTATCACTATATGGACACAATATGTACAGAACTGTTTCTATCGTAAGATATTCTGCAATAACTGGGAGAGAGAAAGAAGGATCATGGAGTGGATAACAAGTATTTGATGCTCTGAGAAAGGCTGAGAAAATGTCTCCCTTTTCCATTCCCAATTTTCTGGGCTACTTTCAGGTCTTTTGCGTGGTTTTTGAGATGTCATTGGCTGGAAATGTTGTTGAAATGTTTCAACCCTGGCTACTGACATTAACCCTGGTTACTCTTGCTCAGAAGAAGCTGCTAGACTGTAGAGGGAAAGCACTGCAATTCCAGCGTGTATGGAAGTGTTGCACTGTATCTGCTGGGATGAACAGGGCAAGCCTGTCTCTTTCATTGGAATTGCTTTTTGCTCTGCAACTTGTAGTTTGCAGCTTAAAAAAGGAAAAAATCAGAAATCGGCCAATTTCCACCCAACATTACCAGAGCTATCAATCTGGGAGTGTGAAGGTGATCACATGTCTCCTCCGAGACATTTAAAGCCAGCAGCCATCATCTTTTCGAACTTGCTGTGAGTGTAACACCCTCGGAGGAAAGCGCTATCCACCCACTTCCACATGGATAGGCTCACAGACGCCATGCTGGGTTACTGATTGACAGAGCGTATGCCATCACTTCCACCCACCGAGCATGGCCAGTTTTGCTCTCTTTAGTTAAATAAGGCTTGGATTCCTGGCCACTGACGGCTGTGGCATCATCAGGATTTGCACTTGTGATCTTCAGACAGTGGGACGAACACTTTTCTGTTCGTAGTAGTGAATTTGAAGGAGAAAACTGGGGAAAAAATAGCAAAAGGGGAATTGAAATCGATTTAGAATAGAGAGTACAGAAATTATAGAAAAAAGGGGGGGGAAGGAATAATAAAATACATATTCACTGACTCAAGATGTGCAGGCTATTGGATTTAAAGCAATGCAAAAATACTTTTGCTTTGCATTAACCTTTATTTTTCTTACTACTGATTACCTGGTGTCTGGGCTACATGCATGGCCCCCTCCCCCAAACAAACAAACAAACAAACAAACAAATAAATAAATAAATAAATAAACTAATAAAATAATGTATTGAAATGTATTGAAACTATTAAAACTGATGGCGCGTCTACGTCATAATGTGCACGCAGTGATATTATGATGACGTCCGCCATGATGCTGCCGGATCCTGCCTGCAGCAGTGACGCTACGGCAGAGAGAGAGAGAGAGAGGGGGGGGAGAGGGAGAGAGAGAGAGAGAGAGAGAGAGCACGAACAAGGACGTGTTGTCAATGGAGCTGTTTGTAGCAGGGCTGTATTTCCTAGGAATAAATAAAATCGTGTCCCGCCGAGGAACTGTTCATCTGTGGCTGGAATTTAAAACGGACAAAAACTAAACTCGCCTGCTAAGCCTTGCCTTTTCGCAGAGGAGGGGCGTACGCGCTTTTGTAGCATTGCAGATCCCGGACTGATGCATATTCCTTTTCAGAGTGTGTGTGTGTGTGTGTTAGTGCATGACGGATGAGCGCATATATATATGTATATATACATATATGTGTGTGTGTACGTGTCTATATATATATATATGGAGAACTGAGTAGGTCGCTTTTTTGTTGCAAGCCCTGTCCTTTAAAAAGGATCCAGAGGAGTCTGTGTGTAAAAAGGAAAGGAAAGAAGACACTTGAGTCTTTGGAGACGTCAAATCTACCAGCCAAGACAGGATAGCGTATCCTCTTTAATGTGTCTAGATGAAGGGAAAATGATACTATGTGTCACACCGACGTTCCATCAAGGTGCGTGTGTGTGTGTGTGCGCGTGACGGATCATGACTGAAGTGTTTTAGCTATGCAGCACTTCAGACCTTAAATGCTGAGGATAGTCGGAGGTGCCACTCGTGCAGTCCAGTGGAGTTTGGAAATTGGATACTGAAGCAGAAGCCCATCAGAAGCAGCTGTGCATCATGTCTGGAGAGGTGCGTTTAAAGAAGCTGGAGGAGCTGCTGCTGGATGGACCTGCTTGTTCTGGGGGTCAGTGTCTCAGCATGGAGACAATGCTCGATGTCCTCATCTGTCTCTACGATGAGTGCAACAACTCTCCCCTCAGAAGAGAGAAAAACATCTTGGAATTTCTTGACTGGGGTAAAAAATATATATATATATGTATAAATATGTATATCATGTTATCAGAGAATGTTTTTTTTTTTTCTTCTTCAGATGTTAGACAACAACTCGGTTGCATGTAAATAATCTTTATTCCTGTGGAGTGATGTCTGTTTTGCTACAGTTAAATGTCAGGTAACCTCAGGGAAATGTGTGTGTGACCCAGCAACACAAACCGCATCAGGAAAGGGGGGGAAAAAATGACATGACATCATCAACCGACTGGTTTGTGCACGAAAGTGGAACGTAAAATCCACTGTCCTTAACCCAGCTGCCTGTTCCCTGTGTTTTGGCCCTAAACAAGGACAGAAGGCCAGTTCACACCTGGTGTTAACATGCATCCTTATTGGACAGCGCTAAGTTCAGGTGTCCAATGTCTCTGATCAGGCAATGACCACATACCATTTGTAGTGTGAACGAATACGCATCCTGGATAGCAACGAAGGACCACCTAATCGACTGCGTCATCGCCCTAGCCAGAAAATATGTAAGCATGGCAAGACAGTTTGGAAATTGTAGAGTTCTCCACCGCTAGTCAAATGGATAAAGGTGATGCTAGCTTCTTTCGTTGTCTTATCTCCCATTCATTTACGTTTGAAAACAGTCCGTATAGGTACATTCGATAGGATAAGACTGACGTAATGAATGTGCACAACACCCTTTCTCCAGCAAAAATGATGTACAAGGCCGGCTGTGTGTTTCAGCTGTTCACTTATGATTGGATCACTTGAGATGGACGTTGAGACCAGGTGTGAACAGAGACAGCGCTGAAGTCCACAGCCAATCACAAGCAACCATAGCACTTCTACTAAGATGTATTACTGTTGATGTATGCCTTAGATGCTCTTAATGACGTCAGTTATTGAGGGATGCCTACAGGACAGATGCTGTTCAAATAGACTAAAGTATGTGAAGAGGAGATGACTTGACTTGATAACTTGCTATGTGTCAGCGGTATTTGACTCACCTTGACTTACTGAGTGGGATGTCAGAACCTGAAGTTACGTAATGTTCTACTTCTGTGTGTTCGAGCTACAAATCAGGTGGGGTTGGGGGTTGTGGAAAGCATGGGTGCCTCTGTGTTCGTCTTTTTTAGCAACGAGCTAGCCAGCTAACTGTGATTGATCTAAAGCACATACTTGTATATACAGTGTAACTCATTTAATGGTAAGAAGTGCTCCGTTGTTTACTGCTGATGCTGTGAGCAGCCATGTTGATTTGACGTCGCTTCCTGAAGTCAGGGTTGAGAAGACCGTCCTGAGCTTATGTTTTGTTTTTCCTAGTCGGAGGTACAAGATTCTGAGTTATGAGTTTTAGTCTAATGCAACATTAGCCTATTGTAGCTGTAGATAGATAAGCATCATGAAATGCAAGTGATTTGTTATTACTGCTGTATGTTGCAGCTTCACATGGTGAAATTTTGACATTTTCTACTATATACACTCACCATCCACTTTATTAGGAACACCTGTACACCTGCACATTCATGCAGTTATCTAATCAGCCAATCATGTGGCAGCAGGACAATGCAAAAAACATGTTGATGCACGTCAAGAGCTTCAGAATGGGGAAAAGGTGTGATCTCTGTGACTTTAACCATGACATGGTTGTTGGTACCAGATGGGCTGGTTTTAGAATCAGAAACTGCTGATCTCCTGTGATTTTCACACAGAATAGTCTCTAGAGTTTACATAGAATGGTGTGAAAAACAAAAAATATTGAATGAGCAAAAGTTCTGTGGGTGGAGATCAGAGGAAAATGGCCAGATTGGTACGAGTGATGCATTTTTGTCTATATGAAATTAAATAAATTAAAAAAGGCTACTAAACATAATGAGCTCTGTAGCAGCACCTGAGGCATCCTTTTAACCAGAAATAGAGCTCCAACGTCGGCTAAAATGCCTGAGTTCTGTAACCTCTTTCTCTGAGACTGTAGATCACAGAGGTGTGGGGCTGGTGAAAGTCACTGAATAGCTCTTTTTAATGGTTATAACGTGGTTATGTATCTAACGTGTCGGTCGTTGTGATCTGGAGCTATCGGGCCCAGTGCGCTGTCTATATATTTTAACTCTATGGGTTGTGCAGATTGGGTTCTCTGGTGTTCAAACAGTGCAGTTGCATTAGATGAACAATTAATAGATAAAATGATAAAATGATTCATCATTTCACCCCTATAATTTTATAAATAAAACATTGGTTGCCTTATGATTTTGGGTGAATGTTGACATGCAGTATTCACATTTGACATAAAAACTAAAGAAAGTACAAGGAACGTTCACATTTCTTAATAAAATAGAATAGTCTCAGCTTTGGACATCAACTCACAACAGTGTTGTGCATTTTTGAAACAGTGTGTCTTGTACCAGTGTCACTTGCTGAGCAATCTTTCTTTTTTCACAGTCTGTTCCGACAGCATTAAAGTTTCCCATTTTATTACGGTGGTAATAAATACTTGACATTGGTAGTAAAAATACTTGACATTGGTTTCATGGTAGTTTGAAATAGAGACCAGATTAAAAAAAACCCAGTCTCAATCAACAGCATTGTGGGGTTGTTGGATTTGTGCCCTCATTAGATAAAGTTAGTTGCGTTAGTTAGTTGAGATTCTCTTCCATGAGTTTGACCACTACCTACTTCCCAGGAAGCAGTGTTGTTGACAAGACAACTGACTATATATACACACACACACACACACACGCACACACACACACACATATATATACATGTATATGTGTGTGTGTATATGTATACATTTATATGTGTGTACGTATGTAAGAATGTGTGTGTATACACACACACACACACACACACACACACATATATATATATATACACACACACACACATATAAAGTGAGTAAGGCTGATTATATGGCACCTGGGGTGGGATATATTAAGCAGCAAGTGAACAATCAGTTCTCAAAGCTGATGTGTTGGAGGCAGGAAAAATGGGCAAGCGTAAGGATCTGGGCAACTTTGACAAGGGCCAAATTGTGATGGCCAGATGACTTGGTCAGAGCATCTCTAAAACGCAGGTCTTGTGGGGGTGTTCCTGGTATGCAGTGGTTAGTACCTACCAAAAGTGGTCCAAGGAAGGACAACCGGTGAACCAGTGACAGCATCATGGGTGCCCAAGGCTCACTGATGCGCGTGGGGAGCGAAAGCTTGCCCATCTGATCCGATCCCACAGAAGAGCTACTGTATTACATACTGCTGAAAAAGTTATTGCTGGCTCTGATAGAAAGGTATCAGAACACACAGTGCATCACAGTTTGCTGCGTATGGGGCAGCGTAGCTACAGACCGGTCAGAGTGTCCACCGCCGAAAGCTCCTACAATGGGTACATGAGCATCAGAACTGGACCATGGAGCAATGGAAGGAGGAGGCCTGGGCTGCTGAATCACATTTTCTTTTGCATCATGTGGACAGCCGGGTCTGTGTGCATCGCTTACCTTCGGAAGAGATGGAACCAGGATGCACTATGGGAAGAAGGCAAACCTTGGGTTCTGGCTTTCATGTGGATGTTACTTTTACACGTACAACCTACCTAAACATTGCTGCAGACCAAGTACACCCCTTCATGGCAATGATATTCCCTAATGGCAGTGGCCTCTTTCAGCAGGATAATGCGCCCTGCCTCACGGCAAAAATTGTTCAGGAATGGTTCGAGGAACATGACAAAGAGTTCAAGGTGTTGATTTGGCCTCCAAATTCCCCAGATCTCAATCTGATCAAGCATCTGAGGGATGTGCTGGACAAACAAGTCTGATCCATGGAGGCCTCATCTCGAACCTTACAGGACTTAAAGGATCTGCTGCTAACGTCTTGGTGCCACAGCTCACCTTCAGACGTGTTGTGGAATCCATGCCTCGACGGGTCAGAGCTGTTTTGGTGGCACAAGAGGGACCTACACAATATTAGGAAGGTGGTTTTAATGTAGTGGCTGATCAGTGTACATGTGGGGAGGAGGACATTTTAAATAGTAAGATTTGTTTGTAAAGCTTTCAATTCTTTATGAAATACTATGAAATCATTATTTAGACCAGCTGACAGGACAGTGGTGTAAAAGCTACTCTTCTGCCTAAAGTTCAGAATAGAGTGTGTGTGCGAGGGTTTGAATGTATGTGTGTGCCCTTTTCCTGTGGGAAGCTCACCAGGGCAGAGTCAGGAAGCAGCCAGCAGCCACTGGACACATGGTGATGTCATACAGGGAAAACGGCTGCACATTGTGTTTGTCCTCTTTGTGTGCAGGACTATTTAAAGAGCCTCCAGATAGATCCTTTACTTATGAGCTCATTAACCGACCTACACACACACACACACACACACACACACACACACACACACACACACACACATCTTCATTCACTCCAGAATGAATGTCCTTAGGCCATGGAGGTTCAGTGACTTCACCAGTCTCTTTACAATACCGCATTTACAACGTGCATTTTACATCTGTAATATTTCAGTCAACCTGCTCTGCTCAGGAACATAGAGAAGGAAGCCAGAGATGAGTTTTGGTTTCCCTTGTCAAGGAAAGCCTTAGTACTATATCTGCTTTTCCTCATCACATGTTCCCAAAGGGCATCAGTTTAGTAGCCCTTTCTGTGCATACTGGGTGCTGGCACTAGTCCACTACCATCCCCTTCCTGCTTCACTCTACCCTACTATGCTTAATATTTTATATTTTATACACACAATATTTTATATTTTATATATACACACACACACACACACACACACACACACACACATACACACACACACACACAGTCATATGAAATTAGGACACCCAATTAAATATTCAGTTCTTTATTAAGAAATGTCAGCAGGTCAATTTCTGATCTTGTTTTAATTTGTACCTGTAGAGTTTTGGGTCATTGTCATGTTGCAAGGTCCAGTTCCACTTCAGCTTCAATTCACTATGACAGATGGTCTCACATGTTCCTCAAGCACCTTCTGATACAATGTAGAATTCATAGTGGAGTCTATGATGGTGAGCTGGCCAGGTCCTGCTGCAGCAAAGCCCCAAACCATAACACTTCCACCTCCATGTTTCACAGTTGGTATGAGGTTCTTTTGCTGAAATGCTGAATTTGGTTTACGCCAAACATGCCCTCTGTTATGGTGTCCAAATAATTCAGTTTTAGACTCATCTGTCCAAAGCATATTATTCCAGAGGTCTCGGCCTTTGTCTGTGTGTTCTTTGGCAAACTTCAGTCTTTTTCTTAGACAGCAAAGGTTTCCTCCTTGCACACCTCCCATGATAATTAAAGTTGTGCGTCTCTTTCTGATTGCAGATTCATGCACTTTGACATCAACTGTAGCAAGAGCTTGCTGTACGTCCCGTGATGATATTTTAGGGTTTATGGAGACTTATTTAAGCATCTTGCTGTCTGCTCTTGGGGTGAATTTGCTTGGATGGCCTGATCTGGCCAAGCTGACAGTTGTTTTAAATATTCTCCACTTGTAAATGATTTTCCGGACAGTGGAATGGCTGATTACAAATTCTTTTGAGATCTTTTTATATCCTTTACCAGACTCCTAAGCTCTTTGGATTTCATATCCAAAATCTCATCTCATCATATCTCATATCATGGTGATACCTCTCAGTTCAACAATTAAGACCAAACCAATCTGTCTGAGGTTTAAATAAGGAAAGCCTCCTTCAAATGCTCTGTAACGATGTACTAATAATTTGCAAATTGAATTTTTTTTAAATTACATTTTACAGGTCATTTTAAAAAGACTTTTTGTTGGTTTTATTTGTTTAGTTATATTACTTGAATATTGTTAAAATGAAGATCAAATGTCCATATGTTACCAAAAAAAAAAAAACACAGACTTTCAGGGGGTGTACTAATTTTTTCACATGTGTCTATATTAACAAACAGCCTAAAATCTACATTTTAGGCTGTTTGTTAATATAGATACAGTCATGTGTCTGTATTAAGATACTAGCTAGCTAATGCTACATATCTCTATCACATTCTTAATGGTGAGTTGCCTATAATGGACACGTTTAGCTAGCCAATTTTGTCCAACTTATAAATGAGTTTATGGCATACAGATGTTGTATTTACATGCCCACAAATGATGTTGGACTACTGATTGGAACTTTGCGAGTTCAAATCCCCACAGTGCCAAGCTGCCACTGCTGGGCCCTTGATCAAGACCCTTAACCCTCAACTGCTCAGTTGTATACATGAGATAAATGTAATTCTTTCTGGATAAGGGCCACATGCCATAAATGTAATCATCCTGAGCATGCCCACAAACAAATCTGGAAGCATCAACAGACTTGTATGCTTTAAACTTCTCTCGAGTATGAGCGCTCAGAGTTTCTTGGAGATGTGTATATATGTCCAGTCAGTTAGCAGCATTTAGCCACTGACAGGATGCCAAGCCATAAGGCTCTTCTAGAGCTACAGTGTGAAAGTGTTGGTTTAGCTGAACAGCACTCCCCGTCTTTTAGTGCTAATCCATAATAATACGTGGAAAACATTTTAGCTTCTGTCACTCCGCTTCCAAAATACATTTCTTGATAGAGTTTACAGTCAGATTGTAACCAAGTAATGCAGGTCTTTTGCAACCAGGTTGCACTTGTATCTCTATTTTGTTTATAAACAACACAGGGGTCTATAGGAGGAGGTGTAGGCCTACAAATTTCCCAAAGATATCATTAGTAGAAAAGCGGGTTCTCTAAATGATGGAATTTTACCAAAAAAATAACGATAAATAGATAAAAAAGTAATCTGTAAGTGACCTTTGAAGGATTAATATTCTCCTAAATGTTAGATTTGCTTCCGTGAGGCAGCACCACAACTTTAACTCGCACTAAAGAACATTCGGACTGATGGGCTTACTGGCTGAGGTTCTGTACTAGTGACTGGAAGGTTTTCGGCTCAAATCCCAGCATTGCTAGAATCTCACACACACACACACACACACACACACACACACACACACACACACACACACAGCTAACACTTAACTGATTAGCTATGCACTTGGATTTTATTCTGCCTTACTTGTAAGTCAGATTTATCCAAAGCATCTGCCAAATGAGCAAAAAGTGTGTAACCAGATGTATTGTTTCACAGCTCTGGAGAGAGACTTCAATCAGTGGGATCATTTAATTGATGGAAAAGATGACCACCTGATTCCAGGCACCAACATCACGCTGCTTCAGTCCTCCATCTAATCATTTATTAAAAAACATAATGACAGTTTGTAATCTTCATATTTCTGTTGCTGTGCAGCAAACACACAGATAAAAGTATAATCCCGACATATTACATCGTTGAACCAAATTTCATTTTAATCATATAGCTGAATTTTGACTGCGGTGTATGAAAATCCACCAGGTTGGACCACATGAATCATGACTGTTTTAAATAAGGGCATTATTTAAATTGAGTGAAGTTCAGACTCTTATATGGTAAGAAGTTTATCAACAGCTGGTTCTGAACAGAATGAGAGTATTTCTACAGCTATGTTAAACAGCATTAATCTGTTATAATAAGCATCATATTTTACCCATTGAATATTATTATCCTTGACACTGCTGTTACTGCAAAAATCAGACAGTTCACAGTTAGTTTACTGAAGTAATCAGACAGTCTGAAGATTCAGCTCTAAATGATCTGTAATGTCATCTGTGTAAAGCCTTTAAACTACAAAATGCCTACAGTCAAAAATATTTTAACTTGTCATATTTTATATTTTAAACAATTTATAAATTAACCCACATATTTTAATTTGAAGTGTTTTGTCGCTTGTATGGAAATAAAATGATCTTAAGATGGAAATTCACTACAGGAAACTAATCATTGTAACACTGACACTAAGGCCGACTAATTAAAGCTAGTTCATGCTTGAATTCTTTGTATAAATTATATTCAATTTTACATTAATGTCTATTTTACATATGGTTTACATTTACTTTCTTTTTATTCATTTTACTCATGTCTTTGAAAAGGAAATAACTGGGCAATAAAAAAAAACTGGGGAATAAAAGATGTTTTGTGAAACTCACAATGTGTTTATTTTACTGAAATTCTGACTTGTGGAACTGTAAAGAACGAGAACCAGGTCAACGTGTACAAACGTTTGCAAGAAGAAGAAATAATAATAATATGAAACAGGTCAGAGGAAAATGCCCAAATTGGTTTGGCTGCCAGGAAGGATATAGAAACTCAGATAATCTCTTTTAACAACCGTGGTGAGCAAAAAAGCATCTCAGCATGATGAAACTGAAACTGGACAGTTGAAGACTGGGGGGAAAAAATCATCACCTGGTCTTTTTCCATTCTTCAGCTGCCCACTTTACTCTCTACTAGCTGATTGCCTTACAGTGTGAGATTTTAACCCCAACAACTACTAGTTACCCCGATGGTTAAATAACAGAACTCAATATTAACCCCTGAACATACAACCCGCCATTTTGCAAATGTAAAAGACTATAAAAACGTTTAGTCTGTACACTGATAAATACTGAATTGTTGTGTTTGTTTTGTTATTTATTTATTTAAAATTATTGTTTAGTTGAAAGTTTAGTTACTTTGGCTGTGTAGGAGCTCACCTTGGCCGCTATTACCGCTACGCGTCTAAAAGCCGCGCCCCTCAAAGTTTCGGTAGTAAGCGTGTGTTTCAGGAAGAGCGGCTGGTTTATACTCAGTGGTGAGGAAGTATGCTACATAAAATCAGCGTGTGATCTGTACTAATTCAATTGATTGGCTAATATCACATCATCGCAGATATTTCCGCCATTATAGTGGAATTAATGCGCAAAAACAATGCATACATGATCGGTGTATGTTAACCAGCAAAGAATAAACATCTGGATAAAATATTTTAAACTAGCTACACCTCTGCTTATACTAGTTTACGTTTGGTACTTTGATTGTTTCTTTAAACAGTATAAAACAGCAAATAAATGAATCCGTAAGTAATCAGTAGCTGTTAGTTTTCACAAAATGGCGGAAGGAGGGGCTTCAAATGAGAGGCGCCAAGGATGGCTTTAGTTTAGTATCTTCTAGCTGAGCAACACAACTTAAAACAAAACAAGTAACGCTAATCTGTGCTTTAACAAGCGATTAATCATTTAAACTAAATAGTCTTGTATATTCTCAGAGGCCATTAGTGGAAAATAACTGAAGTGTTTAGGCTGTAAATTGAGAGCTAGCAAACGGCTGAGAGCTTTCGCTTCTGTAGAGAAGACCTGAGGTAAGATGGTGCAGATAAAATGGCGGGTTGTATGTTCAGGGATTAATACTGAGTTCTGTTATTTAACCATCGGGGTAACTAGTGGTTGTTGGTGGTTAAACTCTCATACTGTAAGGCAATCAGCTAGTAGAGAAACGCAGTTAGGTGGATAGAGTCAGTTTAGACGAGCTGCCAAACACAAAGCTACAGGTTTAGGGGCAACTTGACCTCTGTGATGATGATGATGATGATTTAAAATTGTAATCTAGTAGTGGTAATGATGCAGACTAGTTTAGTATTAGACTAGTATTTTCGGCTTGTTTAATGGTAATATAGACTTTACTAGTTTGGCGTACAGTTCTTGTGTAGTGAACAGACTACTTTAGCACAGGGCATGTGCAGTATGAACAGTGAGGAGCAGGTGAACTGCAGCTGACTGAGCAGTGATCAGATCACTTCTAGCTGTAAATTTACTTCATTAACAAAGCCTTATAAACCTATTTATACATCTAATAAACTAGTCATTGCCTGCTAGTGAAGACAATATCACCTTTTAAAAAAAAAAAAAAACCTGAGAGGATTTGCAGTAGGTACACGTAGCGTGTGTTTCTCAGCATCACCACAATTCACTCATGCATTCATTCTTTCTCTTCTTTTCATTTCGTTATGCACTCATTCTTTCATTCGTTTGTTTTTGCTGTTTAGAGGTGAAGTCCTGAATCCTGTAGCCTGTTCGGGAGCAATGGATATGACTAAGTAAGTTTGGAAAGACTTGGACAATCTGAATATCAGACCAGTTTAAGTTTGTATGGTGAATGATGCAAATACCTCCATATTAATGTCCATGGTTTTGGAATAAAATGCCCAACAAACTCATAGGTGTGATGGTCAGGTGTCCACATACTTCTGTCCATATAGTGTATATGACTACTTTTATTATTCTGTTAGGTCTGTGTTTTAACACTAAATTGGGCTAGTTTTGAAACAAGTCAAGAATGCATGTGCACCTCGATGAGCTTGTTTCCAATGTAAATAATAAAAAAAAAAGTCCCTTTTCAATACCTGAATTTTTTTTTTTTTTGCCTAATTTCAGGTCTTTTTGTGTAGTTTTTGAGATGGTTGAGGTAGGTGGGGTGGGAATTTTGTCCTGGCAAGTCTTGGCATAAGAGCTAATGTTTAATTAGCCTTGCATAATTTTACTAGATTCTAATGCACAGCTTTTGTTGCATTATATGCTACTAAAACTGGATCACACAAACACTGTGTTTTAAGTTTCAGTTATTATTATACTTTTATCATGTTGAATATTTTGATCAATTGAGGCACATATTCAGGTGTGTTTTGCTGTGAAAATGAGACTGGGCAACAATCTGATACCCAGTATTATTATCTGACCAATACCAGCAATAAAAAAAAAAAAAAAAAAAAAAGGTGGGTCAGATATGACTATGAATATCTGATATCGGATCCTGTAACGTTAGAAGGTTAGAATTTCCTATAACCAGAATATATGGTTTTTAGTCACTCACATTCCATGTCACTAATGCAATAAAATGTTCAACAATGATGTATATGGAATGGAAAAAAAAATGTGGGAAGGGCTAGGCTTGGGGTCATGTGACAGAAATTCATAATGCCTATTTGGGTTGTTTGGGAACCACTGCCCTAACCCCAAATATTGCACTGCTCTTTTATTCTCTGATTTAAAACATTAAACTCTTATGTTCTTGATTACAGGCCTACATCAAAAGGTGTAATTTTCAAATGTGCTCTTTTGCTTTTTCTTTGTAGGTGCCATGTCATCAGTCATTGAAAATTTCTTGAAATATTTGAAAATCTGAAACCTGGAAAACAGCACAATGTGTTCAATTCCTGGCCTCCCGTCACCTGGCTCAACTGTAACTGTGTTCATTACAAGAGTAAATGTGAACCCTCTCTGTGTTCTAATAGAGTTTTGGGGTAATTTTGTCCAGGATCAGAAACTTGCATATCAACAAATGAAAAAAGAGATTCAGTACCCCAAAAAAGTATTTCATGATGGAGAGGGCAAGCCTGGTGACCTGTGTCTTGTACGGGTCTATGAAACATGGTACAGAGCCCGTATAGTGTCAAGGAATGATACTCACTACGACGTGTTCCTTATTGATGAAGGCAGAACACTTCGGGCTCATAAAAGCCTTTTGGCGTGGGGCCAAACTGACTTTTTCAACCTGCCTCCTGAAGTTGAATTTTGCATTCTTTCCAATGTCCTGCCATTGTCTACTGAAAATAGATGGTCAAAATTGGCCTTGGGGTTTATGAAATCATTCTGTGGAAGAGCAGTTACTGCCTGTGTTCTGGATTTTGCCATACCTCAGCGTGCATTTCTGCTTGATATTCCATGCCTGTCTAGGCAAATGCATGAGATGGGATTTGCAAAGAAATTGTCAAGTGAAGAATTCAAAGACTTTATTTTAAGGTCTTTACAGTCCGATGCTGGTTCTGTAGACCCGTTGAGGTCTGCATCCATGGGATATGAACCACTTGTACAAATCAAGAAACAGCTGTGTTACATGTATCCAGAGCTACAGGCTGAAACCACTGAGACTGTGCTAGTCACAGAGGTAAACAATCCCCTGCGTGTCTTCTGTCAGCTAAAGGTTTTCTCCCAGGAACTCAAGAAACTGACAGAGCAGATAACTCAGCATTATCAAAGAACAATTGGATCTCATTTTGCAAGACCTGAGAATTTGGGGGCTCCTTGTGCATCAAAAGGAACTGATGGAAAGTGGTATCGCTCTGTTTTGCAGCAGGTCATGTCCACCAGCAATGTAGTTGAGGTGCTGCATGTGGATTATGGCAAGAAACAATTTGTTCAAGTAGATCATGTTAGACCACTGGCCACAGAATTCTTTCGAATGCCTGTTGTGACTTATGTTTGCTCTCTTCATGGACTTATTGATCGAGGTGTTGGTTGGACAGTTTCACAGATTGATTATCTGAAATCCTTACTGCTCAACAGAACTGTTATTGCCAGATTTGAGTATCAGAGCCTCTCAGAGGGTGTCCACTATGTCACACTCTATGGAGATGAAAACACTAATATAAACAAATTATTTGGCTCAAAAGAGAAGTGCTTAATGGATTCAAGGTGCCTTAAAGATAATGCCGTGCATAAGATGGGAACACGTCAAAGGTGCCAGATTGCAGTTAAAGGTGAGACACAAGGAACTGAGGATTTGAAAGGGATTTTTACAGAAAGTCTGTCACCTAATACTGAGCATGTAGCTGTTGTGCAGCATGTTGATAGCCCCTCAAAGTTTTGGATCCAGACACAGAAATATGCCACTGAGTTTGATCTGCTAATGAATGGCCTGACAGAGCTGTATAGTGATCAGACCAGAAACAGTGGAGTGATTAGAAAGCCTGTAGCTGGTCGTCTTTGTGTGGCCAAAGCTCAAGATAATGTATTCTATAGGGCTACAGTTTGTGAAGTCATTGAGTCCAAGGCAGATGTTTTCTTCCTGGATTATGGAAACAAAGAATTGGTTGATTGTAGCAACCTTCGCGAGTTGCCCCTCAGGTATCATAACCTACCAGCCTTGGCAATTAAGTGTGCTCTTCATGGCATTCAACCCAGAAGTGAAGAGTGGGATCTAAATGCCACATTATTCTTTGCTAAAGCTGTTGTGGACAAAGTCCTTGATGTACGTATACTTGCAAAGTCCCAAGACACACATCTTGTCCAGGTCATTGATTCTATGTCAGATGGAGAAAAAGATTTTTCAAAGCTGCTCTGTAGTGCAGGTTTTGCAGACTTTGAAGCTATGGATAAACCTATGGTCACACCATACACTAAAGTGGTACAGACTTCTGACGATTTCAAGTCATCCAGTTCACCTGTGGTAACAGCTGCTTTCAAGGAGTACTTGTTTCCAATTGGAAGCTCATTTGATGTTACAGTATCCTACATCGAGAGTCCAAATGACTTTTGGTGTCAGAAATCTACTGATGCAAAATGCCTGAAACTGCTAATGCAAGATCTCCAGAGGTACTATGCAAACTCTGAATTTCAGCCTCCTTTGGAAGCTGCCTGTGTTGCTCGTCATCCTGAAAATAGAATGTGGTCTCGAGCTTTGGTCATCCAAAAGCACCAGGCTTCTAATGTAACTGTACTGTTTGTTGATTATGGGGAAACAAAAAGAGTTCCCATTCATGACCTTCGCCGCATTGATCCAGAATTCCTTAAGCTGAAAGGACAAGCTTTCCGATGCTGCTTGTATAACTTGAGCTATCCCGTCTCTCATTCTCCTTTAGTCTGGAGTCCTGATGCTACCTTGCAGTTTCGAGAGTTTGTGGACAATGCAGCCTCACTGAGTGTAGTGTTGAAGTGTACTGTATATGCTGTGATGTGTGACACTCAGAAAGTAATTTTCAACGTAGTGGATTTGGAGAGTCCGTTCCAAAGCATCTGCAGACTTCTTGTCCAGAGAGGTCTGGCCGACAGTGCATCTAACATGGTAGCTCTGCCACCTTTAAGGCTGGATACGTACTACTACTCTTCACACAGCATCAAAACTGGGTCTGAAGAAGATGTATGCATCACTTATGTAAAAAATGTCAACCAGTTCTTTTGTCATCTGCAAAGAAATTCTGTGCAGATTGAGGAACTTGCAGATAAAGTCAACAGGTTATGCGGTCAGCTGCAGAGCATTAACTGTCCAAAAACCTTTGGAAATGTTTGCTTTGCAAAATATACTGATGGGCTGTGGTACAGAGGACAATTTAAATCTGTAAAGCCTCCAGTTGTAGTCCACTTTGTGGATTATGGCGACACACAGCAAGTTGAGAAATCAGACCTCCTACCAGTTCCAGTTGAAGCTGCTGGGATTATGGCAATACCTGTGCAAGCAGTCGAGTGTGGGCTTTCTGATGTGCCTGAAAAGGTTCCAAGTGAAGTGGATAATTGGTTTGAAAGTTTTGTGATGGATCGCCAGCTGAAAGCATTGATAGTAGCCAAAGAACCAACTGGTAAATTAATTGTTGAGCTGTATGATGGGAAAACTCCAGTAAATGCAATAATAAGAGAGAAATTTCACATTGAAGTTGAGAGAAATGAACAAATTACTGTAAAAGAATTTGATGTCATGGATCAATATCGGTCATGTAGTGTGTCTGAAAGACAAAAGGTACGGCAATGGACTCCTGAAAAACACTGGAGATCTCAGAAAATTGCTGACTCGGAAGAAAGCTCAGGAAAATTTCTTGATGGGGACATGAAAAGAGACATCACCGCAATAAAGTTGACGCAACATATTTTTCACAGTGAGCCTCATAGTGAATCTGAAAATGCCAAACCAATTGTCCTTAAACAAGCAGAGCTCCCTGTAAAAGTAGTCGAACCAGGTCTGGAAGCTGAAGTATTCATCTCGCATTGCAGTAGTCCTTTGAGTTTCTTTGTCCAACTGGTAACAGATGAAAGTGATATATGGTCTCTGGTGGAAAAGTTGAACGATGGTCAGTCGAAGCATGTACCTGTTAACTCTGGTGACCTCTGTGTAGGTGACTTGGTTAGCGCAGAGTACCCTGATGATAACTGTTGGTACCGTGCAGTTGTAAGAAAAGCACCGGTCGGTGATGCGGCTGATGTAGAATTCATTGACTTCGGAAACACTGCTGAAGTTTCGGTCTCAAAAATATGCATTCTAGACAAAATGTTCTCTCAGCCAAGGTATAGCATTCATTGCTCACTGACTGGAGTGGAAAATGTTGACTGTGATGTGGCCTCTAATTTCAAAACTGAAATGGAAAAGAATACAGATGGGTTTTTATGTAAATTTATCAAGCAATCAGGTTCTGTATGGGAGGTCAAACTTGAGGTCGATGGTGACCTGTTGGGATCTGCTCTCTCCAAAGATGCAAACGTAACTGTAACAGGTGCACCCAAGAGCCCAGATACTAACTTCAATCTGTGTACTTATAAAAATTCTGATATACCGACTGGACAGGTAATTGCTGTATATGCCTCAGTCATTATTGGGCCACAGCTCTTCTGGTGTCAGTATGCAGAGACAGAAAAGCTGCAGGAGATTTCTGATATAATCCAAAAGATTGGTAGTAATTTGGAAAGCGGAGCTTTGAATGTAGAAACCCTACAGATTGGAAGTGGATGCATTGCCCTTTTCGATGAGGACCAACTGTGGTATCGTGCAAAGGTGACCTCAGTCGAAAAGGACATGTTGTCTGTTCTGTTTGTTGACTATGGAAATGAATCAAAAGTTAAAATGAGCGATTTTAGACCACTGCCATTTGAGGTGTCTGATTTACCTCCTCAGGCATTTGCCTGTCAGCTTGATGGTTTTAATGTTTTGGAGGGGTCTTGGGACGACAAGGCAGCTGATCAGTTCTTTGAGCTAATCAATGACCAACTCTTGAAAGTCACAGTTTTGAAGTTAGCCAGTTCATGTGATATGGTGACTCCTCATTTTGTTAAATTGGAATGTGAGGAACTTGTTATCAATGATGCAATGAAAAAATGTTGGACTCAAAATAGCAAGAGGACATCATTTGAACTTGTAAATGCACCATCTGCGACACTCTTGGATTCATCTACTGTGACTGAAACGTCCTCTCTCTGTGTAACTGAACCTGTAGTAAGACCCACGGACCCCCTTTGTGCAGCCACGGAGTATCTGCACAATGGCACTTGCATTTCTCCACTCAAAATACAGGTAGAATGCGATAGCACACTGGCTGAACATGAGGAGCAAGCTGGATCCGCGGAGTTGCTGGATAAAAGAAATGTTGCAGTGGGCAAGACATTTTCTCAAGATGAAGATCACTTGATTTCAGCAGGCATTGAAAAGCCTGAGAATTATGGCAGAAGTGTTGGTGTGAAGGATACAAATGTAAATGTGGATATTTCAGACATTCATTCCAATCAACCTGTGGATGTTCTCCGAGAATGCCAGTTAGACTCCACAGGCTTTGTGAGTAAAGGAGCATTCACAGGTTCTCCGGAGTATACTGATGAGAACCAAGCGGAAACTGCGGAAGCTGCATCTCCAGAAGGTCCGTCTTGTGACGAGGTCTGTGAAAAAGTGTATGGGTCGGTTTCAGAATACGAAGGGCATAAGACTGAGTCTGATCATGTGATCATAAAATCAGGCAAGTGTCAGATATGCAAATCTAGAATTATTATTATTATTATTATTAAAAAAATTTACACAACAGTTTATATACATGTTCAAGATTCTTTGTTTCCACAAAGACTTGGGAAACGTAAGGAGGGCTGCAGAGAGCAATGCAGTCGGGTCAGAATGTGTGATCTGGTCCCACGTACACAAGAGTTGGTGTCGAGCACAATTTTTAAAGATTTCTGATGATTCCACCTTGGTAAGCACAGCTTTTACTGTGACTGTCATATAAACATTTTTTTTAAATCCAGAAATTAAAAACCTTATTGTAAAATTGTTTTATTATTATTATTATTATTATTATTATTATTATTATTACAATAAACTCTTGGCTACAAATTCTGTGTGCATATAGGTACTGCTTTTGGACTATGATTTTGTGATGGAAGTGGATCCAGTGAACATTTTTGAAATTGTACCAGAAGAATCATTGCAGGTATGAACCATCCATAGCAGTGTGTGTGCTGCTGTTCTGATTGCTTTTCAGATTTAGTAATAATACCAGCAGTAGCAGCGAAATGCTGTTTAAAAAAAACTTTAAAATATAAAACTGTTAGAAAAGAATGACCGTTTATAATCTATGATAAAACGAGTTTTCTGGCTCCCGAGTAGCGGAACAGAAAAGTGTTTGCTGTATCTTCTGGAGATTACGGCGTTGCCACAGCCATCCGTGGCCGGGAGTGAGAAGAGAGCGAAATTGGCGAGAGGGGTATTTCTTTCCCGTCAATCACAGCTATATTAGGCATCTGTTAGCTCATGTATGTGGAAGAGGGTAGACAGCCGGAGGATTTTATGGTGCCCTGTGATGCAGAGTGAGCATCAAATGAGGGTTAGAAGGGTTATAGGAAGTTTGTGTTCATGTTAAGAGGATTTAAATATTTATTTATCCGCTTAAATCTAAAATATAGTCTACGTTATTTAATGTATAGATGTTTGTGGGAAGAAGTGCTACATTTACTCATGGTGGTTCAAAGGTAAATGTGTGATGTACTGCGGTAGGACTGCATTGTATACAATTGCTTTGCATGCATGGCGATGAACAGTAACATTCTTAACAGGCTGAAAAGGAAATGGAGCATGAAGCTGTAACCTGTTTTGCTTCTCAAGATCCTTCTGGTAAGTTTCATCTCATTTGAATGAAGCATTTATTAAATTTTGTTCATTTAAAATAGAGAATATCATTTGGTTTACTTGAATGTTCTAAAGTTATAGATCGTGATGAAGAGATGGATAAAGAACCTAGTCCTGGGATGGATCTAGTAGTCAGTGAGGAACAGGTGCATTTAGTAAGGTTTTAAAAATTTGAGAGAGAATACAGTCTTGATATTCATGAGGGATTAAATGCTGCCTCATGACTTCTTTTACTTGTTACTACAGGCTCAAGACAAAGAGCATGACTCCTGTTTAGGTGACTTGGTGGCAGAATCTGAAAGTAAGTAATATGGCCTACTTGGATCATTTCCAGGAAAAAAAAAAAGTCTTCCCTAGGAAAGATTACATACTTTTTTTTTAATGAAATGTATTTCTGACTCCATTTTGTTTTGATTAACAGAAACTTTGCAAGTAGATTTGAATCAGTGTTTAGACCTTAACGCTCCTCAGGAAATGGTAGGCTTTAATTTTTTTTCTTTTGACTTAAAGTCCAGATTCTTGTGCTTCTAATGTTGCAATGTCTTCTTTTTTTTTTTTGCCCCCCCCGCCAGAGTCAAATGTTTGTTGCAGATGTTTCACCTGAGCAAAGTGGTAAGAGAAACGCTGCACATAAATGTAGCTGTTGTAATTTAGCAAATTCATTTTCAGATTTATTATTTTGTGTACTTTGTGTACATGTTTCATCATGAGTAAATCAGTCAGACCTTCACTTTAAATTTGTGAATTCTGAGTTTCTGACCTGCAGTGTCTTAGCTTTTGCATGTAAGAGTTTGTAATGTAGAAGCATGCTTCTGTAGATCAGTCACAGAAGAGTATTGTAGCTTTAAAATGGTCTTGTTCTATGAGAGAGAGTTGTGACTAGAAAACACTTAGAGTCCTAAGTATTTAAGATTTTATATTTCCATAGACTTTTAATCAAAAATGCGTTGTTGTGAGAAAAGGTCTTGTGGTATTTTTTTTTTTTTTCTTCAGCCGAACCAGCCATGGAGATGGATCTCAAACTAGAACTAGCACAGAATGTACACAGTGCTTTGACGGTCCAGGTAAATTAACTTCCCAGTCTGTGTCTTTGGATAGACATTAAAAGGATGAATTTACTCTGAAGTTTAAACAACCATGTACTTTTCCCATCAGGAACAAACTGAGGAGACAACTCCTCCAGCAGAGGAACTGAGAGGTCTGTTTTGCACCCTTGAATGACAGTATGTTTGTTATATAGTCTAATATGAATCCTGTCTAGGATTCAGGATCTGCAACTGAACTAATGCACTAATTTAATCTCGTACACTAACATTAGAAGATGTGACTAAGACGTGTGGGCAGGTAGATGAGCTGATGGATTTCATACCTGTGATGCCACTGGAGAAGGTAGTATTGTATTTTTTTCAGTTAATATGTACTGTGAGTGTACACATGGGCCAGAGATATAAAGCTTTAACATGTTAACAGGACCAGGAGGCTGAAACTCATGTGGATACCTTCAGTGTAATGTCACAGGAGAAGGTGCATTTTTCTGTGTATTATGCTAAATATATACTATACGTACACACATCGATGCTTTTACTTTACAAGGCTTTGAAATATGTGAGCTTTGTTCATTTAACAGCATTAAAGTCACACCAAAGTCTAACTCTGATTTGATATTTCCTAATTCTGTTGTCTGTGTGCTAATAGGCTAAAGAAACCGAGCATGAAACTGTAGAATGTTTTTCCTCTCAAGAACCTACTGGTAAGATATTCCATTTCAATTTAGCGTTTGTGAAAGTCTTAAAAAATATATATGTTTCATGACTTATGGTTTACCTAGTAATTTTAAAATCTTTTTTTTTTTTTATTATTATAATAATGAAGAAATTGATGGACAGCCTAGTAGTGGGGTGGATCTCGTCATCACTGAGGAACAGGTAAATGAGTTTTGAGAGAAAGCACAGTCACCATGACTGTTTAACTTGACAGCCTCTACGTTGTCCTCACATCGCGTGTGAAAGATTTTAATTGAGTCTTTTTATTTTCTCTGGACTTGTTGAACCTTACCTATAGCAGTCAAGTTACACAGTATGACAGTTTATTGTCAGTGTTGCCGCATGCCTATGTTTTCCTGATCATGAAAAGTGCGTTAAAGGAGCATTCCTGCATAAAACTAGAGTTTAATATATTATTTGTCATAATATGTAGTATTCTTTCGTATGGGATTGTATCACTTAGTGTCAGCATCATAACAGAATTTATGATTTTGTGTCAGTTTCCTGTTCTCACGCATCATTGTAGCGAAACAATACCCAGCATGCAATACGCCAATTCAAGCATCGGGATTCCCTGCTGTGATTAACCAGTCCTGGCCTCTGAGTGAGACGCGTCACTCTGACATTTCTATAAAAGGAAGAGCCTGCCTCACTTGCCAAAACTAAACTAAACTATTTTCTAAAATGTGACATACTGTCAGTGTGGGAAGCGTGTTCATAAACACGGTCATTTTGATAACAAGATGGTTGTAGTTACAGATAATTAGGAGGGATAACCAGGTAGCATCAGGTTGCAAGGCTAATCGGGTCATTTTTTAATCAGGTTGTGCCACATATCTTTTTGTTTCACACGCTAAAGCTTCTTTACACCACCGACAATTGGTGGACATTTACAATTGTGCAGCCAGCATTTCAAACCAGAGGAACATTTGAAAGGGATTTGAAAGCGGAGTTCCGCTTCTTCTGCTGAAGAAGATGCTAAAGAAAACAGCAATTTTGTTTGTATTTAGTACAATATGGAGACCAGAGACGCTTCGTACCTGGTCAAACTGACCAAAGGAGCCAAACTGAGGTAGGACAATGAGTTAATGTCTGCTAGCAAATACTTGTAACTAGTAGTAAGCAGCAGCAGCACACAAATTCTTATGTTAAATCATTCCTGTTGCTTGAGGAATATCGCAGTAATTTACTTACTAAGCAAAGTCATTGCTTACAAGCAGTAGCCAGCTAGCTATCTGTGTTCCTTGAACCATGAGCTTGTTCCCTAACCATTAGCACCATTAACTTGTGAGCACCAGCCCCATTCCCCTTCCACCCAAATATCCACCCATAAATGTTTCAGATCAACATGTGTAATCAGGAGGGAGTTTCCCCCAGTATTCAAACCAGCAAATCTTGCCACAGTGTAGGCATGTTTACACAATATGTATCGACGCTTACATTTTGTATTTTGGTCACTTTACGTACGTACTTTTACTTGTTACTACAGGCTCAAGAAGAAGAGCATGACTCCTGTTCGGGTGACTTGGTGGCAGAATCTGAAAGTAAGTAATATGGGTTGATTTACCTACTTGGATCATTCCCAGGGGAAGATGGCATAATTTTCTATGTGATGCCAGTCTGACTCCATTTTGTTTTAATTAACAGAAGCTGTGCAAGAAGATGCAGCTCAAGGTCCAGATTTAGGTCTTGATACTCCTCAGGAAAGGGTGGGCTTTATTTTATTCCTTTCATTTTAAATGGGATGGCCTTTTTTTTTTTTCCCCTCAACACCAGCAACATCAGCTTCTAATATTGGATTGTTTTTCCACAGGGCAAGAAGTTTGTTGCAGATGTTGAAGAAAGTGGTAAGATAATCACTTCCAGTACAAGAATGCTGCATAAACATGTTTCTTGTAGTGTAACACATGCCATTTAATTAATTCACCTTATGCTATAATATAGCCTACTAGAATTGGGTTTCAGGGGCTGTCAGCATTAATACCTTCTGTCAGGGCACTTCTAAAGTAGATCCAGGCTGAAACGACATGTATACCACATCATGTGTAATATAAATTACTGCTCCTGACAGACCTGCCAATATCTACGGTTTAGCCATAGTATTTGCCATTTCTTTACTCCTTGCTACACCGTTATGGGAGACATGTGAAAACTACACTTTTCTGCAAAAGCAGTGGTCAGACTGAACACACATTAAAATTTGCCCAGTGGAAAAGCCAATTCATTGAAAAGGGAAAAAGTGAAGAGACGTGAAAAAGGCATCCTTTTGCTTTGTGGTGAACTTTGACCTGTGAATTCAAGAGTCTCTGTCTTGTGAGCCAATAGAAAGCAAACAGGTGGGACTGTGGTCTTTTTGCACAGAGAAAAATGGCCTTCCGTGTTATGTAAAAGAAAATGTGATTCATCAGACCAGTCCATCTTATTCTATTGGTCCATGGTCCAGTTCTTATGCTCACGTGCCAGTTGTAGGCGCTTATTATAGCCGGGTATGACTTGGGGAAGAGATGGCACCAGGATGCACTGTGGGAAGAAGGCAAGCCGGTGTAGGCAGTGTGATGCTCTGGGCAATGTTCTGCTGGGAAACCTTGGGTCCTGGTATTCATGTAGATGTTACTTTGACACGTCCCACCTACCTAAACATTGCTGCAGATGAAGTACACCCCTTCATGGCAACTTTATTCCCTAATGGCAGTGGCCTCTTTCAGCAGGATAATGCTCCCTGCCACACTGCAGAAATTGTTCAGGAATGGTTTGAGGAACATGACAAAGAGTTTAAGGTGTTGACTTGGCCTCCAAATTCCCCAGATCTCAATCTGATCGAGCATCTGAGGGACGTGCTGGACAAACAAGTCTGATCCATGAAGGCCGTGCCTCACACCTTACAGGACTTAAAGGATCTGCTTCTAATGTCTTGGTGCCAGATACCAAAGCACACTTTCAGAGGTCTTGTGGAGTCCAGGCCTCAGTGAGTCAGAGCTGTTTTGGTGGCACAAGGGGGACCTACACAATATTAGGCAGGTGGTATCTATCTCCAAGCCAGCCACCGCAAAAACAGTAGACAAGGCAAACATGAAGAGAACCACCTTTTTTTTTCTCACCACCATCTCAGGACACTTAAGCAGGTTTTATCTTGCTACTTATGACAAGGTTAATTATGATCTACAAGATAAAGCCTGCCAAAGCTTTCGAAAAACACAATTCTTTTGCCTGTTTGTGGTCTTTAACTTTGCCTTGTCTGTTGTTTGGACAGTTTGTTGTCTCCAGCTTGCATCAGTGTTCACCATTTCTGCATGAATAAATCAGTTGATTTTTATTGTTAATTGGTGATGTGAATTGTAAAGTGAATTAAGCTTTATAGTAGATTATTACTTTATTACAGAAATTACTTCATACTACTCAGTGCCAAAAGTTAACACGTTGGTATGATTTATTTTTCCTGCAGAACCAGCCGTGGAAATGACTACATCACTAGAAGTAGCACAAGATTTATTCTGTGCTGTGAAAGTCCAGGTAAATCAACGTAGCCATAAATAAATAAATAAATAAATAACAATCTTTGGTTAGATAAAAAAGCATAAATTTACTCTGACGTTTCACATCAGGTGCAGCATGCGGAAGATACTGAGGAGACGAGTCCTCCAGTAGAGGAGCAGGGAGGTATGTTTAGTGTTATTCATATTAACACATTAACATATAATCTAATAAATCTTTTTTACTAATTTAATCTCGTACACTAACATTAGAAGATGTGACTAAGACGTGTGGGCAGGTAGATGAGCTGATGGATTTCATACCTGTGATGCCACTGGAGGAGGTAGTATTGTATTTTTTTCAGTTAATATGCACTGTGAGTGTACACATGGGCCAGAGATATAAAGCTTTAACATGTTAACAGGACCAGGAGGCAGAATCTGAGGCTGAAACTCATGTGGATTCCTTCAATGTAATGTCACAGGAGAAGGTGCAATTTTATTTTTTTACATTTTTTATATAAACAGAGTTGTATGACACCGGAGTCTAAGGCCCTGTTTACACCTGGTATTAACATCTGTCTCGAGTGATCTGATCACAAGTTTCGATCACGTGATCTGTTAACAAAACTTTATAAATGAACGGGGGATGAGATCACAAAAGAAGCAAAGTCTATACTGCTTTCGTCTCTGCTGTTCTAGTGAACGAGGCCTTTATTTGATATTTTTATAGGCTCTGGATGTGGAACTTGATGCTGATCCTGACTTGGCTGCTGTAATTGAAGTGATTGGTATGCCGTCTTGCTTTACAAACACAACCGCATACTACAAGCCATCTAATGGCAAAACAGGACCATTTTGCTGAAGATCCGTGTTTTAGAAATATAACATTCACTGATATGGCTCTCGGGTTTTACAGCCGACGTTCTTGCCTTTGTGAGTGAGAATGAACAGGGGTCGGATACAGCATCAGACACGGTAAGGATAATTTACTTCCACTAGTGTCTATGCATTTAAAGTACATTCTGTTTTGGGGGATATTTGCATGCTATTTATTTCATTTTGTTGTTTGAATTTTAGAATAAAGTCAGTATGGGGGAGACTGAATCTCTTGCTGCTGATACGGTGTCTTCCGGTGAGCTGTTAAATTTTATTATGAATCACAAATCCATCAGCAGAACGTGTGGTTTGATGTGGCTTTTTAATGTGACTAGTTTCTGAACATATACAGATGACTGTCGTGTTCTCTGTAGACTTGCAGAAACCATCTGATGCAGAGGAACTAAGAGCTTCAATGGTAACACATCTGTCCCTTAAAATTGAGGACACATCTGATGAGGACATCATCTTTGTGAAAGAGTGGCAGGTTTCCCCACCCAAGCCGAACGAGCCCAGTAGTAAAGAGTAGCTGCGGCTTGATTAGGTGATTAAAGGCACCGTTTTACTCTCGGTATCTGGGGTTACATTTTGCCACCTGTTTATTCTGAACTTCGCTAATCACTTTAGCACTTAAGCATCTAATTTCAGTGTTTAGAGTTCTGCCCGAAATTTTCATTGTCTCTGAAAAGTAGATTTATTTTTCACTTTCATCGTTCTGTGTTCCTTGTTCTTTAGACATATTCAGAACAATCTGTTAAGAAGTGACATTAACGGATCAAATACATGACGATTTTGTTTCACTGTCTCGGGTTGCTTAAAAAATATTAAGCTTGAAAGTGCATGTGCTGCATGTAGTGGTGAGAAAAATAAAGAAAAACCCTTTTGTTTAGTCTTGGATAATGTCATATTTTTCCTTTTTTTTTTTTTATAGCAAACGTTTGTACACGTTGACCTGGTTCTCGTTCTTTACAGTTCCACAAGTCAGAATTTAAATTAAATTAAAGTAAACACATTGTGAGTTTCACAAAACATCTTTTATTCCCCAGTTTTTTTTATTGCCCAGTTATTTCCTTTTCAAAGACATGAGTAAAATGAATAAAAAGAAAGTAAATGTAAACCATAT
>JAKKZN010000019.1:1289190-1299472 GCA_033441825.1 Pangasius elongatus
CCTCTTCTCTCCAGCGCAAACCTCCACCTCTCCAGGTTTTCCTCCACCTGCTCCCTGCTCTCACTACAGACTGTTCATCTATTAGTTCATCTAATAAAATTTTTATTGTCACAGTGGGTTTATTGCGTAAATTTGGGCTCAAAGCAGAATTACGTTACAAATCTAACCTTACAAGGCTGGTAAAACACAATTTCAAGTAAAATTAAGTTTTATGAAGTAGAAAGTAGTGCAAAGAGAATTGAACGTGTGCGTCGCCGTGTTTCTGTGAAGTCGGGCTTGGAATTCCGAGTTCCAATCCCATTTTTTCGTGTCAGAGTTCGGGTTTTTTCCAAGGTCTGAGTACAATGGATTGCAGCTCAAATCCTTATGTAAATATGTAAAGAAATGGAGAAATTTATTCATATCAGCGCTGCAGAAACAGCTCACCTGCTCTGCGTTGTGTCTGTTTCCCAATGCAGGTACACGGCCTGTAGTGTCCGTGGTGCGGAGGAGCTCTGCCTCCCCCACGTCAGTGTATCCCGCCTCCACGAGCAGCTCCAGCAAAGCAGCACAGTTCGACTGGAGAGCCAATCGCGACACGGCGGATCACAGCACCTAGACAGCCAGTCACGACACGCCAGCATCCGGGACCTCAGCAGCGTGCAGCTGGCGGCCCAAAGCGGCCCTGTTAACGGTGTCCACTCTGTCACGGAGGAAGATGGAGCCACTCCTTGAACTTTACAAATACCAAGTTTGTAAATGAAGCACATGCTGAAGAGGTTTTTCCTGCGCATGGATGTCAAACAGAACTGCAAGCCCTGATCCACCATTAGATGCAGACGCAGCAGGAACTTTAGGAAAGCTCTCTGATCAAAGAGTTCAGTATCAACAGGGTAAACACCAAGGGCTTTTGCTATATTATCGTTTTAATACTGTATTGAAGCACTTGCTGCTTTATGTTCATGCTTAGACTTTTGTGTACATTTTGCGTATGTTTTTAAGAACCTTTATAACCTTTATAGAGGGAAACAGGTTTATGTTCCACTGTTCCTCTATTGCACTTTGTGTAGACTTTCTTGGAATTAGGCTTACACACGCAATACGTCTTCCTCCTGACGTCCCACCCGATTTCTCACATAACCAAGTACAGCAGAAGTGAGTGATGACTGAATGTTTTATTGGTGATAAACATTTGGCGTGTAAAGAGCAGTATTACAGAACAAACAGACAGACTGAAACTCAACTGCTTGCTGCAAATGTAGAATCATTTGTTGTAGAATAATTTAGAATAAACTGACGAGTAAACTGTTATGTCTCACTTTATAGGTATCGGATAGGAGTACAGTTTGGTCTTGAAAAAAACTTGAAGTAGATCTCAGTTGTGTACAATTTTATAAACGCTGAAATTTGACCTCTTTTGTACAGGTCCAGTGTTATTTCTCAGTCAAATGGAAAAAAAAAAAATCCCCAGTCAGTCCATAGATATGGTTGATCTTCTGCTTGATATCTGTGCAAAAAAAATTGCCAGCAGTGAGCTCTCATCAGGAAAATACCTTCAACCTTCCAAACGTGTGACAAAACCTAATACAACCCTGTAACAGAACCAGGAATTGAGTACATCTAGCATGCAAACTGTACAAATTATTACAAAAACAAAACAAAAAAGTGATGTGATATATATATATATATATATATATATATATATATATATATATATATATATATATATATAATAGCAAGGAGAGCTGATGTACTGCAGACATGTCACTAATTGTGCAACAGCTGCCTTATGCCTTCCTTCACATGCTTATATGAGCTACAGCTGAAACAATATGGCGAATCCTGAGTTGTGAGCTGGCCAATGAGAGCAGGCATCTAAATTTGCACCGGAGATGGGTGCCAGTTATTCAGCAACACAATGTAACTGAACTCTACTGATCAAGTGAAACTTGCACTGAAACAGGAGTCAGAAATGGTTGCCAGGAAAGAACTAGAACTTTTTGGAATATTTTTGCACATAATCACATCAGATCACAGAGGAAACGCTTGCGTCCAACTCTTAAGGCCTTTAGTGGGGAACTTAACAATGGTCTACAGACCACTTCATTGAGTTTATCATATAATAATATAATTGGGACTCCATCTCAAAAGAGCAATTAATGATGAATTACTCTGCAAAGTTTTGCAGCCAGCCTTCATAATCAAGTGGAACCTGTTCACAATATTTCCACTAAATATACAATTAAGTATCAGGATCAAAACACGTGTTTCGTTTTGCTTACAAAGCAGCTTCAGAATGTTTCTTATGTTTATCTTTCGTAAGCTGGGAATGTTAAAATGTGGGCGGAAATGTGTTTCAACCAATAAACTAAATTTATAACCTTGTTTTGGTCTCTTATAATAGACATCAGAGGGAAAAAAACAGCACAGATGCTTCAATTCTACTCGTGGAAAATGAAAATAAAATTCTTTTTAGCAACACACTGATCAATTTTTCACAAGATATAAAATAATGCTGTAGTTTTCAGGAATCAGATTTAAAAAAATGTTCAAATTAAATAATGTTGGTAAAATGCAGCTAAAATAATAAACTGATGGTTTCTTTGTTGTTCTCTCTACAGAATTTCCTTATTATATATTATACTATACTTTCAGCCTATGTACATTATTGTGATGGAAATCAGACGTCACTGGTTTGCGGTGGTCTGTGGAAGGCTTCGATTGAACAGAACTCCTCAAAAACGCTTCTGGTCTGAAACCACATCCTTTTCTCTATCCTGTGTATATAGTGCTTTATTTCTGGAGTCTGACATTTTGTAGTTGTGATTGGCAGCACAGTGGTGAATATCCAGTGCACTCATGAAATCCCACAGTAGGGATTTAGGTAGTGACCCCAGCAATAACATGATATTTGGTGTAGTTTGAAGGTGGCATGTGACCTGTGTACTGTTAATATGGTGAGGTCTGAGAGTGTTGGAGTGTAGGGCAGGTAGCAAATGTCTACGTCGGCCTAAGAGAAAGCTGGAGCCAATCAGAATGGCAGTTTAAGTAGTAATCAGGTCTCGAGACATTTTTCTCCCCACAATGTGGTGATTGGTATGGTCCACAGTTGAAGTGTGTGAAAAAAAACTTCTTAAACAGCTAATATTGGACTGAGAAATAAATAGTTCACCCCAAATCCCAGTTTATATACAAACATCAGTACAGTCAAGTTCAAATGGAGTGTGTCTCAGAAATGGCTCAGGTCCGACTCACATGAGAGAACTTCCAATGGATGCCCTGGCCCTACACACACACACACACACACACACACACACACACACACACACACACACACACACGCACAGACATATACACACACAGCCCTGCTGACAGCCACACGTCCCCCCATATATTTTCCTCTCTTGAGAAGCTGGATAAATAAGGAGACAGGATCCAGTAGTGCTTGCGTTTTATTTATATGGGCAGGTACGCAGGGCCAGGACATGCTGCCATTGGTCCTGTGATGCATCCATCATGTGTCCCAGCCCACACGATCCGTGCTCTCCAAGGAGAGAGACTTGGTCTTGTGCGGTGATGCAGGACTGGGCGGGCTGCTGAAGGTCGAGCTGTTGGAGGCAGTGGAGTGACGCGGCGAGTCTGAGTCCTGCAAGTCCCGATAAAACCAAAGTGTTAATTAAGAAGTGTTGGCTACATGCTGCTTTCAGTTTCCATCTATGTGTCTGAACTGTCTAATAAAGCCATCATATCATTTTTCTACCTCACAGACACGATTAAATCATCTGTCTCGTTCTTGTTATTGTTCCATGAGTGGGGTGCTATTTGTGTTACCATTACAATTAGAAATATGTAAGTGAGTTAAAGGTAAAAGACAGGTGAAGTGTCCTTCACAACAACCTATGTGCCCGTTTCAGATAAATAACTTAAAACACTATTAAAATCTATCTACAGTACTTCAATAGTGCTTGTCTCACCCAGCCCATTATAATTACATTTGATCCTGATACATAATCATGGAAATACTTGAAAATTCATATTTTTGAATTCGTATTGAATCCATATAACATCTCATGCTTGAAACATCCTTTTCCAACTTATGAAAAATATTTTTTTTCCCATTGAATTTTAATTCACTCAACCCTGTTACCTGAACACATTCAACCCCTGTGAAATATATGGAATATTCCACAAGTCTCATGTTCAACAGGAAGTTGCATCAGCCGAATTTCCTGAAGATTATGGGAGGAAGAAAAATGTTCTCTTTTTTCTTTATTTTCAATGATATTGTGATTAATGAAGTCACTTTCAAAGTACAACCCTGTTACCCAAAATAATAAAAAAATTTTAATAAATAATCAGAATGTCCTTAATGTCCTTCAGGCCATGAGCATGGATGTTGGATAACTACATTTCTATGTCTATTTGCTCTCCGTTAAATACATGTTTGTTTAGATTCAATTCTGAAAAATGAAGTTTATTTTTTTCCAAGTTATAAGAGCTAAATGACACCTCAATCACCCACTACATGATATTAAGCATAAATGATTTATGCTTATTAAGTAAAACTGCTGTGAACTGTATGGGGCTATTAGCGAGCTGCAGAATTCTCACCCTGTTTATTGTTGCCGGAGATTTTAACCATGCAAATCTCAAGTCCCTAAATTCCATCAATATGTAGACTTTGCAACGAGAGGGAAGAACCTGCTGGATCGTTTGCACAAACATCCCTGGCGCATACCGGGTGGAGCCACGCCCCCACCTCGGCAACTCGGACCACATCTCTGTTATGCTAATCCCAGCATACAGACCACTCGTCAGACGCTCCAAACCTGTTCTGAAGAAGGTGAAGACCTGGCCAGCAGGAGCCATCTCTCCTCTTCAGGACTGTTTTGAGCACACTCACTGGCAAATATTCAGGGAAGTGGCAACTGACGGCGACTTCACCAACTTGGAGGAATACGCGACATCAGTGACCAGCTATATCAGCAAATGCATTGATGACGTCACTGTCTCCAAGATCATCATCACATGCTCCAACCAGAAGCCGTGGATGTCTGCAGAGGTGCGTGCGCTGCTGAGGACAAGGTGGCCCTAAGAACAGCAAGGGCCAAACTGTCCTGGGCCAATCAGAGAGGCAAAGCCCACACGCACAGAAAATCCACAAGCCAGCGGAGACACGTGGTGCATGTGGCAGGGCATCCAGGCCATCACACATTACAGGACAACCTCACCTGGCTGTGACAGTGATGCCTCCCTTCCAGATGCACTGAACAACTTCTACGCTCGGTTCGAGGCACAGAATGGTGTGACGACGAGGAAGACCACCCTTCCCCTCAATAACCAGGTGCTGTGTCTTATCACGACTGACGTGACAAATACTCTGCGCAACCCACGGAAGGCTGCTGGACCAGACAACAGCCTTCCTGGCAGAGTGCTCCGAAGGTGTGCAGACCAGTTGGCACATGTTTTCACGGACATCTTCAGCGTCTCCCTGAGCAGCGCCACTGTTCCAACGTGCTTCAAGGCCACCACCATCTTCCCCATGCCGAAGAAGTGTCCTGTGTCCTGCCTCAACGACTACCATCCCGTTGCACTTACATCCATCATCATGAAGTGCTTCGAGAGGCTCATCATGAGGCACATCAAGACCCTGCTGCCCCCCTCACTGGATCCCCTGCAGTTCGCATACCGTCCCAACTGCTCTACGGATGATGGCATCACCACCACCCTCCATCTAGCCCTCACCCACCTGGACAAAAAAGACACACATGTTCGAATGCTGTTCATAGACTTCACCTCCCTCTGTAACTGGATCCTGGACTTCCTGACTGGGAGACCACAATCAATCCGGTTAACTTGGGTTATCTCGGGAACAGCATCTCCAACACTACCACCCTGAGCACTGGGTCCCCCCAGGGCTGTGTGCTCAGTCCACTGCTGTTCACTCTGCTGACTCACGACTGTGTAGCAAAGCACAGCTCGAATCATATCATCAAGTTTGCCGATGACACGACCGTGGTGGGTCTCATCAGCAAGAACAATGAGTCAGCATACAGACAGGAGGTACAGCGGCTAACGGACTGGTGCAGAGCCAACAACCTGTCTCTGAATGTGGACAAAACTAAAGAGATGGTTGTTGACTTCAGGAGAACACAGAACGACCACTCTCCGCTGAAAATCGGCAGCTCCTCCGTGTAGATCGTCAAGAGCACCAAATTTCTTGGTGTTCACCTGACGGAGGACCTCACCTGGTCCCTCAACACCAGCTCTATAACAAAGAAAGCCTAGCAGCATTTCTACTTCCTGCGAAGGCTGAGGAAAGCCCATCTCTCACTCCCCATCCTCACCATGATCTACAGAGGGACTATCGAGAGCATCCTATGCAGCTGCATCACTGCCTGGTTTGGGAATTGCACCATCTCTGATCACAAGACCCTGCAGCGGATATTGAGGACAGCTGAGAAGATCATTGGGGTCTCTCTACCCTCCATCACAGATATTTACACCACATGCTGCATCCACAAAGCCACCAGTATTGTGGACGACCCCACACACCCCTCAGACAAACCCTCCTGCCGTCTGGCAAACAGTACCGAAGCATTCGGGCCCTCACGGCCAGACTTTACAACAGTTTCTTTCCCCAAGCCATCAGACTCCTCAACACTCAGGGACTGGACTGAAAACACACACACACTCAACTGAGCATCACCCCATCCTCTTTGCAATTTTTGCACACACCTTTATTCAATTTCTGCTGGTATATATATTTATTATATACTGTATATTTATACTCTCTACCTGGCTGCTATGTTTACATTCAACAACTTATTTTGTCAATCTTTTGCACTACTCTCATAAGATTCATTTTTTTATTAGTGCTGTGTTCTAGTCGGCGCTTCACTGTAACTCACTGCGCCTGTTGTCTTGTTTCAGTAGTTTTTGTACTGTCTTGTGCCGTCTGCACATGTTTGTACTGTGCACTTTATGTAAATATATGTAATGTCTACTGTAGTTCTGTGTTTTGTTTTTATGTAGCACCTTAAAAGTCCTGGAGGAACGCTGTTTCGTTTCACTGTGTACTAACTAGCCGTATATGGTTGAAATGACAATAAAACCACTTGACTTGAAATCAGCACAAACACAACACGTAACTGCAGCTACACAAAAGAAGCAGAGACATGTATTATAATCAGTGTACTATAAACAGTACAGCTACTGAAGATGTGTATGAGATGCATATTTAAAGCTTCAATCTGCACATGCATAAATCTCGCATAAATATTTGAGGTCTGGGTTCATATTTTCTCAAAGCATCAACTTGTATCCTTTGAAATCCCAGCCTTCAAGTGGAATGAATGAATATGGATGAGAGTTGCGACTAGCTCAGCGCTCTCATGGCACACAATGTTTTCTTACACATTATTTAGTTCTTTTTCAACATCAAGCTCAATAAATGTGGTATAATACCAAACCCAAGACTGGCAGTTAATGTAAAATAATTACAAGCCATCATTTGCTTTTATATTGCTTTTATTATTAAACTATTATTGGTCCTGTTTTCCTTCCCTTCTTTTTTTTTAGTACATCAACTGTTCCTATAATTCAATGTAATAAAGAATTTTTTTTTCTTTGATGTTGAAAATGACAGAAAGCTCAGTGAAATTAAAAGTGCACTTCATTCCCAATAATCAGTTTAGCACTGCTATGCCATGTTTACAGTGCATGGATTGTTTTTGGGAACAAGTCACTTTGCAACAACTGCTTGGGTGTTTGACAGGAAACTGTAATTAAACTGCTCAGTTTAATCACGAGTCATCCGTTCCTGCTGGCATTCACAGAAGTGTCCATCCTCAAACAGCGTTTCAGAAGTGCTGAAATAAAATGTAAAGGGAAGTGGTGCTCCTACTAACACAATATGCTTTCAGATGCATGCAGAGCTCTGAACGTGTTCTATCAGCCTCAGGAAAACAATATTTTCTTTCGCGATTTTCCCCTAATGCTAAATTGGACGTATAGGATGGAGGTAAAGCATGCGTGTCACTTTGGACATAAATGTTTAAAAAAAAAAATAAAGCATAATCTTGGATTTACGGAGATTTGACAATCAGAGGCTGAGAACTTTAGTAGAAACAAACAAAAAAAAAAAGCAGTAATGTGGTTGCTCTGGCGGAGGGAATGAGCGGGTGCTTTCAATGCCAAGTGCATCAACTTTACCTTCATCTTACTAAGCAGGGTCCTTAACGCCCGTTTCAGATCGGGCGTCTTCTCCGAGGGTGAGACAGCCTGCCACTGAGAAGGAAAGGCACACTGAGAGCCCAAAAGTGGCTTCCACACCAGGGGAAAGGATACAAACTGCTATAGTATGGGTATACGTGGTGGTGTAGCAGGAGCTAAAGCCCCAGTGGAGGCGAGTTTTATGCTTGAAAGGGATGATGAATGAAAGCCAGACTTGCACAGTTTGGCCAGAACAGTATGGGAGAATTTCAAGCAGGACAGGACTGGCTATATGACTATGCTGAATGAGGAGTATCAGGGGATAAACGCTGTAACCTGCTGTTAGAGTACAAACTAACAGAAGCCATCAGCTATTATGTCAGTTCCATTCTGATCAGGTATTTAGTGACATGATGTACACGTCTGAAAGAAAGTTTACCATTAAAACCTGCTACTATATCTTTCTAAGTCTTAAATAGACGTGTTGAAGGAGATTCTGCTACTGACATCTGCAGAATGAATGAAATGATTTTTCCCCCAATGGAGATGTTTTTGCTAACCACCAGAATGGAAGGCATGAAGTTTCATTTTCACAGGCATGTTACTCACCTCCCGGTCAAACTGAGAAAGCGTTGTGTCTCCTGCATCCATACCTCCACCCGACGACAGAGAGCTCTCGGATGGAGATGTCATGGTTTGCCGCTTGGAACTGTAGCTACTGCTCGAGAGCTCCCTCCTCAGAGCACTGCCATTTTGAGAAGAGGAACCTGAGAGACAGAAAGAGAGAGGGAGACAGAGGCAGCAAACGAAGGAGAAAAGATTAAAACAATACGGCTCGCCCAAACAAAATTTTACAAGCTTCAAATATTCGTTGCTGTTTCCAAACGAGTACCTGAGTACTTATTCTTAAAACTACATTATTCACATTTAAAATTTACCATAATTTAAGTAGTTTGAGTTTTTATTACTGCAGTTCAAATATTTTTGCAATATTTGTTCATTTTTCTACATAATCATTATTTTGTTCAATTCAGCACTCATGCAACTATCCAATCAGCCAATCATGTGGCAGCAGCGCAATGCTTAAAATCATGCAGATACAGATCAAGAGCTTCAGTTAATGTTCACATCAATCACCAGACTTGGAGAAAATATGATCTCAGTGGCACTGAACATGGCATGCTTATTGGTGCTAGGCGGACTGGTTTGAGTATTTCTATAATTGCTGATCTCCTGGGATCAACAGTCAACACACAACAGTCTCTAGAGTTTACACAGAATGTCGTGGAAAAACAAAAAACACCCAACGAGTGTCAGTTCTGTGACCAGAAACACCTTGTTGATGAGAGAGGTCAAAGGAGAATGGCCAAAGTGGTTCAATCTGACAGGAAGGCTATGAGAACAGGGTCCCACTACATACAATGTGCCAAATCTTGAGGTGGATGAGCTACAACAGCAGAAGCCCACATCGGGTTCAACTCCTGTCAGCCAGGAACAAAAGAATCTGAGGCTATCATGGGCTTAGACTCACTCAAACTGGACAGATGAAGACTGAAAAAAGACCAGGTGATTTTTTTCCAATCATCGATTGAGATGTTTGATGTGAACATTAACTAAAGCTCTTGACCTGAGGCTCCACAAAAAAATGTCATTTACCATTTAGGAATTACAGCCATTTACAGCAAAGTACCTCCATTTTCAGGGGCTCAAAGGTATTTGGACAATTGACTGACAAGAAGTTAACTGACTAGTTGTGGTCCAATCCCTCATTACTTCAAGACAAATGAAGCAGATAAAAGGTCTTTGAGGTATTGAGTTAGCATTTGGCAGCTGTTTGACTGGAGCTACCAAAATGAAGTCCAAGGAGATCTCAATGCAAGCAGAACAGGCCATCATTAGGCTGAAAAATAACATAAATCCATAAGAGAGACAGCAAAAACCATAGCTGTGGCTAAATGAACAGTTGAGTACATTCTTAAAAAGAAAGAAAGCACTGGTGAGCTCAACAACATCGAAAGGCCTGGAAGATCACGGAAGACAACTAAAGTGGATGATCGCAGAATCCTTTCCTTGGTGAAGAAAAACCCCT
>JAKKZN010000019.1:1353231-1364608 GCA_033441825.1 Pangasius elongatus
AAAGGCGTATTTTGTTGAAAATAATGACTGACTGCCACCTTCACAGGGAAATGACACAAATAAGGACTGTTTTTATGGGCAGCGTAATTATGTGTCAAACTCTCTTTTACTTACTGCTGTGTTCCACTCATTGTGTTCAACACTCCAGTTTTAGTATTTGTCAGTCTGCACTTGTTTGTTTTGTTGTTTTGTCAAGGCATATAAGTGTGTGTGTGTGTGTATTGTAACCCTGCATTCACACTAGTGCGAGAGAAGTCACATGCGTCGCTTGCAGTGTGTCTTGTCTGTAATTTACAACAGTATACAATTTATTTGTCTTTAAAATATATTTTAAACTTAAATTGTACCATTTTAATAAAAAGTGGGAAAACTGCTCATTTGATGTGCGTTACGTGCCAGGCGTCGTATTAGCTTTGTTAGCAGATTAGCTGTTTGCGCTAACTACTAGTGACGTACACTCATCAGACGTACCTCCATATATTTATACCTATATATTTATACACTGTGTCTTCTCCTAGCTAGTGAAACACACATGAAACAATGCGCTAGTCGTGCTTTGTATTAGCTATTAGCAGATTAGCAGCAGAAGCTCCCTGTTCTCGTACTACAATACACTCTCCAGAGACACCAACGATCTCCACTACTTCCTTCCAAGCGTTATTTTTCTTCATAGCAACATCTTTAGACACATTTAACAAGAGGTCGTATATGGCAGGATAAGATAATAAGTTTATAAGTTTTTCTTCCATTTTTCGAGTCAAGCAGGAACTAATTCACCGCAGGTGAGAGCTGAAGTTGTGAGGTGGGAATTGAAATATGCTCCATGCGGTTGGTCAGAAGAATCAATTGAGACAGTTGTTTGAATTTGTCGCTTTACTACATCATGCCTAATTTGCATAAAGTTTAGAAATCTCAGCTCCCACGTCGCGTTGTGTGTCATGCGCATTCTTAAATAATGAAAGGTCTCCTGTCGCTTTGCCTCTCGCTAGTGAGAGCGCACCTTAAGCCTGTTCAATCTTTGTGCTGAGTTACTAAGGGTGTTTTCGTGCATGTCGCTCTATGAAAGAACCAAACTCCGTCCACTTAAAGCGGGCTGACTGAAAGTGCACTCAGCTCACTTGCTGATTCAGCTCTTATGATCTCCAATAAACACTTCACAATGCGTCAACCACAAAGCCTGAAACAAACCGTACTCAGACCACATCCCGAGCTGATTTGGAGCATTCACGTACGGCCCGGCTTGAGTGAAAAGGCAACGCTTCGAATAATTCCTCTCTATATTTGGCACATTAACAAAATCTGATTTAGATTTAACCTTTTTTAAAAAAAAATTGAAAACATGACATCCTGCGAAATAGTCCAAGTATCATCTATTTGTACGTGTCTCTTCTTCTATGCACCTACATTCAACACATTCTGTCAAACTCTGCCACTAAACAAACCCAGATGTTAGATCAGCATCTCTACTTCATTAATAAAGGCTGAGAATCTCCCTTTGGAGAAACCCTACAAAACACGAAATACATGGATTCCCAGTGTAGCTGGTCATGATGGTTCAAAGGAAAACAAATAGCGGGAAAGTGTATAGAAAAACTGGCAAACTTATTAACCAGAGAATGAGAATGAAATGACTGTAACATAAGATGGCCCCAAAAAAGTGACCAAAAGACACCTTCGTATTTTCATTAAAAGACTAAAATACTGGTCTAAACAGATTGATACATCAGCTTCTGACTTGTCAGGAATCTGTATTGTTCTTTTTTTCTCACTTGATATTCAAGCATTAGCAACATCCACTAAAATGAAAATCCCACTATCTGCCGTCACGCAGAAGAGGACGGGATCCCTTCGGAGACTGGTTTCTTCCTCATGTCCTCTCAGGGAGTTTTTCTTTGCCACTGTCACCTCGTGTTCCCTTTTAGTTTATTTGTTTATGTATTGTGTAAATGAAAAATAAAGCTTCACAAAAGGAAGACTCGCAGTAAGATCTTTGAGAATAAGGACTGCTTGTGTATTTATACCTTCCTCTAACCCACATCCTATTTTCCCTCCACATCACACAGCCTGTGAAAAAAAATGAAAAATGAACTTCTGATAGCCCTGAACAGGAGGCCACAATAACCCTAAAGGCACAGAAATCAAATACAAGGATAAGTAATAAATATACGCAAACAGCATGTAAACATTTTCTCTGCAGGGTTCCAGGACAGACACTTTGTAGGCCACAGTCGATCCCTTAGGCTGGGAACAAAGCACTAATTATAACCTGCGGAAGAAAGGTGTCATGGCTGGGTCATAAACCCACAGCTATCCTGAAAATATGCATTATGACAAAACATGTCCCGACGAGTGCTTCTGTGAAAAGTGTAGAGAGTGGATCAGCTCACAAAAGAGATATTGCAAAACATCTTGCCTGGTGAGCAGATAAGCAGAGGGTAAGGAAGGGAACAAGTCATGAACTTCCAAAGAGTGTACACACACACACACACACACACACACACACACACACACACACACACACACACACACATTGCTTGATTTGTTATGCATACCCAAGCACAATATCATTCCAGGACCAAACTGTTAGCACCACAGCTAGGTTAAATTTGCCCGTTTTGTCTCGCTGCATGAATAACACACAGGCTTGTGGACGCTTAAATCCCTCACCACTATGACAACTCCACCCCCTCCATCTTCCTGCGGCAGGTCGGAGACTCTCTCAGCACTCGTAATGAGACGGAAGCCGCCTCTGTCCTTCATATCGCCAATGTGACAGGAACCAAACCTGACCTTCACTGCTATACTACCAGCACTGAGCGCTAAAGCCAGTTAGCCTGCAGCCATCTTGAACTAAAGATGATCAACGTGAACAATGGTGGCACNCCATCCAGTATTGCTTTCTTTAAATCAATCCTAACAAACGAGTCAATCCATGTGAAATCACTGGAGGCCCAAATATGAACCAAACTATATATCAAATATGCCATGTTTTACTACATAAGGAAATGCCTTAGCTTTTGAGGCCTTGTCATACACGATTTCCTTCATGTTTAACACCTCATAAATCAGAAAGTTTATCTCAGACATTCACCTAGTTGCTAAAAAAAGAACTATAACATGTGTATTAGGTATGAAAATCTGAAAATTTGAAATTTAGAAGACCAAAGCAAAATTAGGCCCAAATTAGCCACGCCCCTTTTTAAAGCCTCTATATCTCAGCAACTGCTGCAGATACAAGCCTGAAATCTTGCACACTATTTATTGGGAATAGTGATGATATTTCCAGAAAGTATAAAGCAAATCTGAGATGGCCTGTGGGGAATATTTTTTTAAATATCCGGTGATTTGCCCAAAATACCAAAAAGTACCAACAAGAAATTTATTTCCAAACCAAATTCCAATTTCTGCAATTTGTTACAGGAGCCGATCTCAGCCATGTTTTCTCCGAGGTCTGATCCACCATTTTTTTTTGCTCTTATCAGCTATATTGATACTGCTCAGTGATCTGTGCTTACCAAAATCCAACAAGCCACACACACATGCACCGTGCACTTCACTTTTACAAAAGACAGCTGATGAACAAAAGTCATCTTCATAATCATTTTTATGCAAGTGGACTGGGAATGGACGGTGGCCTGCAAGTGCAGAACACATCAACAAATCAGAAAATAACAATAACAAAACACAACAGCACAATGAAAACAGAGGGGGTAGGTCCTTGCTGAACAGCACATGCTCGTTGCTGATTGGCTACTGCGCCCATCGGTCTGAGGAAATGAGTCTAGGAGGAAAATGAGAGGAAATGAATTTTCTATTCGTACGACGTTCATTTAGATATGTCGTCAATGTTGAATGCATATACGTATGTAAATGCTGAATGCTGAAAATCTGCCTAAAGGAAGCTGTGTTGTTCGCTAGGCCACCTAGACTAAAAAAGTGCCATTCTTTTATTATTAGGACAATCATATGGCATGTCCAATCATCAGCGAGCAATAAAGATCTACTTTTTTCACTTTGAGTTAATGGTCATGTGTTATTGAATTTGCTGTTGTGTTTTCTGAATTACTACTGTGTTTTTATGCTTATTAATCAGTTTTGTGTGTATGGACCACCATAAAACTTGCTTTTCAAAGCATTATTTAAGTAAAAACAAACTGCCGTATAAAATGTGTCAAGAAAGATCTTAATTAAATAATTCTGTTTGTTTTGCACCACTGGATTTAAAAGCTCCGATTTCCCACTCGCTGACTAATCATGGGGATCAGTGTCTACCCCCATCGCTGTGCATTTCCACTGCAACTGCTCATGAAGTGCAAATGATTCAGCGATGCAATTTTCTCAGCCTACAAGCGATCCCTGGGGCTTGAATATTTTCAATGATGTTTGATTTTCTCAGCGATGAATCACCTAGTGTGAGCTCCTCTGTGATTAGTAGAAAAGTGAAGCGATGAGAAACAACCAATGGGAGTCTGAGAGGAAATCAGATTCGTCTGTGCTCATGTGAAACAGATCCCTGTATTCTAGTTTACCATCCATCTATTCGTGTGGAAAGCTGAGGACAAAATGTAAAAACAGTAATGCTTCTGTAAGAAATTGTTCAGCATGTCAGAAACAGTAAAAAAAATCACAACAAACACCATATGATTCCTGGTTGCGCACACTAAAAAATAAGCTCCAGTTCTCTTTGCAGAACAGACAGTCCTNCTTCCACATTTTCCTTTATTTCTCTTTTTTCTTGTTTCCGTGTAAAATGGTGACATTCACGTGACAGACAGCTCTCAGTTTTATTTTTGTGGGAAAGTGAGATTTGGACTTCAGGCATCCTTAGGCAGAGTTTCCTCTACACACCTTTCACACACTACACAAACAACTGATCGCAAGCGATTTAAGGTCATGTGATATGAAAGGGTCGGCGATTCAGAGTTTTTGGAATTAGTGTAGTGTGCACTCAGCCTTAGGAGTGAGACAGATAGGCAGGATACTTGAATGAGAGTGGTCCTATGCCTTTTTTGTGTTAAAATGAGAATCGCAAAACCAAGACTAACCATGCAGTGAGCAAAACGCTCATAACCTGGAGGCAGCCACACACCTCCTTACTGATGGCGATCGTTCCCATAACCGTGTTAGGAATGCAACGCGGAATCTGACAGAAACTCAGTCTGACTGTTCAGTTAAAGCTGTCCGGATGTGAAAGTTTCCAGATCACAGAGGAGGCATTTAATAACACACACCACCCCCAGAAACTAACATAGAGCTGAACTGGTATTTTAGACAGTGATTTTCTTCTGTTTTTGTCATGAGCTACTACAAAATTGTTTCTGAAAACGACACTTTCAATAAAAGGTATCGGGGGGCGTTGCCCCGTGATAGGTCCCTGGTTTGTCCCAGACCTTTATATTCACTGCTGTCTAAAAATCCTCCAGATACTGACTGCCTAAAGGATCTTTTTTTGTCAATTAACTCAGCCATCTTTGCTGGCACATATCACATCAAATCATGTATAGACTTTAATCCTTTTTTAAACAAACATAAAAATGCCAATGGCTAGTTCGATGCATCCCTATCTGATGAGCTGTTCCTCAAATTGAGCAAAGCTAAGGTCTGGTTTATACTTCTGCATCTGCGTATATGTGCGTACATGAGGACATTGTGTGTGGAGAGTCGAATACAAGTCTGCCTTCATACCTGCGTTGCACTGCAGAAGTAATGAGAAATCGTCCTGGTTCTAAGTCATAGATGCCACATGAAAGTCCACCAGATAGGGGACAGTTTGGATTTTTTTCCCCATGTCTTAACTGAGAATATAGAATAAGCCCCACCCACTGCATACTCTCTCTGAAATACACAATATATAATAATAATAATAATTGGCAATATTATTATGAAACCCTGGAAGAAGAGTCACACCTCACCACCTCAACAAAGCAGTGTTTGCCTAAAGGTTAGCTCACGCATTGATGACAACAAAACCTACACGCTGTTAGGACTTCAGGGAATAGCACGCCGCTTCACGATGATTACGCTTCAGTGCTGAAGTCTTTACCAACCCTACGAGATTTATGCTCCATGTTCTTTGACCACCATCTTGATTGTAGAACTACTGATAATACTGAGCTCATCTACTGCTAGCTCACCTCAGTGAAAACTGACATGTAATAATCCAACAGGCTGAAAATAAAGCGATCATCTCGTACCAGATGATAAATTGTGTTTGCCTTCAGCAAGTGGGAATTATTTAGGATGCAGCCGAGCATCATTCTGCATGCAGTACAGCAGCCCCAAAAATAGACTGGCTGACCCTGTATTGCAGCAATGCACTAAAAAGAAGGGCATAGCACTATGAGAACTGCAAACACACACACACACACACACACACACACACACACACACACACACACACACACACACACACAATTCAGATCAATCAAATGACAGCACAGCGAGCTGATCCCTTCCTGCTCGATATATACCGAGTCAGCAGAATTAAAGGACATCGAACAGCACCAGCTCTTCAGTACTGTCAAGACGGCTCGCTAATGGAGACCCGAGACAGCTACAAAGACAAGCAGACTACACCAAGCATACACACCCATATCAATATGAAAAGAGAGAGAACAAAAACCTAATGTATAGACGAACATGTAGGCAAATCTGTTTATATACTATACATATGTATATCTCTGTATCTGAGCAAAAGACAGCAATAGAGAGAGAGGCGAATCCAACAGCTGTGTGTATTATGCATGTCCTCGTTCTGCAAACTGGAGCTCTGAGTCAGCGGTTTCTTCTCCCCTACCCCCATCCAGAGTCGCTCATGCCTGAGCACAATGCAGTGATGCTTCTCCTACGGCTACGCCTGAAGGTTCAAACGCACCACCCAAACCCTAACCCAGCCCATGTTTCTCAGAAATACGTTCAGCATTTACAGCGTACACGCACTATGCACACTGTAGATAAATATCTCTCTAAAAGACGTAACTTTGAAGAGCAGATGAGAGAAAAAAAAACACTTTTAACCATAGTATTACCACCAGGCCTCGGATGCCAAGCCCACAGGAGGAAACTCATCCTGTCTGGTGAAGCGAAGTCTCTGGGTCGCTGTCAAAATACACATGCATCTACTTCTACCAGGAAAAAAAACAGAATCTCACATTCTCCAGACATAAAAAAGATCTATGGATACAAATATGTCATATATCATATATACATATAGTTTACAGTAATTCTCTCACCATTTATTAATGTTTCCAGGACAATAACTATTTAAAATATTGCTCTGCGGTGGACAAACCACTAGCCCAGACACCCGGGACAAGCTTCTGCTTCGATGCCTGGAGGACAAATAGGTTCAACAACCAGAGAACGAAAATAAATCCTAATTCCTACTGATTTTTGCAAAACACATATGGTGCAATGTACCTCGAAGCGGTGCGACACACATCGGCCGAGGAGCGATCTGGCTGACAGGAGATTGACAAGCGTGCACACGTGACAGACGATCTTTTCAGAAAGGAACACTGATGAAATGGAGCCAAATCAAATGCAAAGCAAAGCCATCATCCTGCTTACTACACACAGTCACCTCGCATTCCAACATACCGAGAGAAAGAAAAGACTCTGTCCAAACTCGAATAATGTATTTTACTTGCAACGTGAGGAGAGAAAATCACAGATCAAAGCCGAAACCTCTGCCAGTGATCTTGTGGCGGTCGCTATCATGACGCTCTACGATAGACTTACTCAGGAAAGGATAAGGACTATGGCTGCACAGTTATCCCTTACACAGTAAGTCATATACTCGCATATTTAACAAGTTAATTACCTGGTTGTGTGTTAGTATGGGCAGCACAGTGGAGCTTTTAATTGTCTGGTGTGACTAGCTAATGAATTTATCATTTGTCCAAGCCTACTGCTGCGACTTTCAAGAATTTCATCCAAAAAAAAACACAACACAAAGCTACCACCTCGAAGTGGGTTATTTTCATATAATGCATTATGTGGAGTGCGTTATTCCACTTATACCACAGCAAATTTCCCAACGATTACAACGGTTCATTTATTAATGAACGACACGTCGCAAATTTTAATGGTTTATCGTTAGATTTAATGTTGTGGAACGTCCGAGAGACAAGTTAGCTCCTGTTCTCACTTACGTTATAGCAACAATAAAAAAAACAAAAACAAACCTCAGCTTGTCATTTTACTGAGAACCATGAAAGTGTAAACTCCTCTGTACTGAAGACTTTCCTGTGCTGGGAAACTTTGTAAAGCAGTGCGACTGTTACAAAGCTCCGACACTTGAGACTCTTTCCGTAAATGTTATATTAACGTCTCCTAAAAAAAATCTTTACCACATGAGCAATACTTTTTATTTTGTTAAACAACATGTTTTTAAATTTGTTTATTATTCTTAGATTATGTAGAGCGTCCGCCGTACGAGTCCCTGAGAATGAGCTGTTACTATAGAAACGTATTCATGTTACAGCAGAAACTACTGTACAGAAATAATGCACACCTTCTGACCAATCAGATTTGAGAATGAGTGCTTTAGTATAAAACAGATTTAAGCATCTGACTCTTGGGAATCTACAAAACCTGCAAAACAGCAAAGAAAATGTCAGCTCCAAGATTATGCTCTATCAGCTGACTTGCATTCGTAAATTTATAGTCAAAGGCAAAAGTTTCCCAGTGGCTTCACCCCATGATTTTGAAATAGTCCAATTTCAAAAACGTACCTCGGTTTTACAGTACATCTACAACAAAATCCCCCTAAAATTCCAACTTGTTAAAAATGAACTGTAGGTGTGCAACAAGACAGCATGCTATGTGGAGTGACTGTTGATAGAGTGATAATTTCATCAGTCATCTTGTGCATGATTGCTGAAAGGCTGCAATATATCACCTTGCTGATTATTTGTGCATGCCTACCACAGAGATTAAAGTGAATGTCATTCATTATAAATCCTGTTTTTTTCCCCCATAAATCTTCAAAACACGAAAACAAAGGATTAAACTGTGTTAGGATGTGGATCAGTGTGTCTGTCTGAAACAAAACACGGCTTAAAGTGTTTAGCAGAGGCAAATGCCGTCCAGTTAAGGCCCGCTGGAGGGCTGGGCGATTTGACGATATAATACTGATACTGTAATACATTCACATTACACTTTTCTGACATATTATAGATATTGTGATATCTTTTCAAATTTTAAATTATTTTTAAAAAAGGAATTTAATTACAAACTGACCAGAAGCAGCAGCAAAAAATTCATTTTTCATCTTTAAAATTGTAATATTTTTATAGATTTTTAATCTTCCTTTTCAGGGTTAAATGTTTAATTATTTTCTATAAATAAAAGTACATTAAAAATGTTTTTTTGTTGACATTAAATGAAGTTTTTTTTAATGAATTACACTCCTCAAAAAAGTTTATATCATGATACATTTCATGGAAATGCCTTCGAGAATCACCCAGCTTGAACTCCTGTATGAATTCAGTCAAAACAAGTACATAAGCAATACTGCAATCTGGATGTAGATCCAACAGTAAGACGCTACAGCGTTCGTCCAGTCATTCATTTTCAGTATCCGCTTTATCCTGGTCAGGGTCGTGGTGGATGCAGCCTGCATGAATTCACCCTTTCAGAAGTGAAATAATAATCAGCACCAAACGAGATCGCTAGAGGCTAGATTTGGTTAGCATAGAAAGGAGCAAACTGGGAATGAATCATTCATCATGTGCAGTTTAAGCCTGGGCGTATGTTTACTGACCGTTTACAGCATTCCACAGAGTTCTTCACTTAAGCACAGAATAGTAGGCTCTTCTTTGTGTACATGTGACTCCGATTTTTCACCATGAACGTTTCAAGACTCCATTTAACCCAGACCCTGTCCTCAACTGAACTATTATTATGTAAGGAATAAAGCTTGATGGGATTGGGCTGTTCTAGAAAAGTAATCAACGATGGGCTGGTGTGGTGTTTTATTAAAGTGTTTTATTCCTCTTATACCACAGATATCTGCTAAGAATTCAAATTTTTATTTATTAATGAGTGCCACTTTATACTTCATACTTGTGAACTGTGTATCGTTACATTTAATGTTGTGGAACGTCCACAAGACAGAGTAGTTCCTGTTATGCTATAGCAGCTATGAACATCTGTTCCCACATCAGCCTTGTCTTTTTCTTGAAGTTAAAAACACACACACACACACACACACACACACACACACACACACACACACACAGAAGCTGGAAAGCACTGGGAACGTTCTGTGTCCTGTCAGATGTCGGAGTCTTACTGACTCTTACAAAGCCCTGACATCAGAGACTCCTTCTGTAAAGGTGTAATAATTGTCTCCTTACAGAAAGCTTTACCGTATCAACAATTATACGTTTCTCTGTTCTGACCAATCACGATCGAGAGTGCAACAGCTCTGTGATATCAACAGCATTTATTTCTAGAAAGATTAAATTATCTGCCAATAGAAAAAGAAAAAAATGTAAAGCTTGAAATGAGTGAAATAATCCACAAAAGAGGCAGAAAAATCTTATATTCTTATAAAAATCTTATTCTTATATATCTTATATTCGATTTATATAATAATCTCATATATATATATATATATATATATATATATATATATATATATATATATATATATATATCTTATGCCCAAGACTTTTGCACAGTACTGTGTGTAAATACATACAGTCAGGTGAAAAAATTAGGACAAAGCCTGTGTTTTTTTTAAACATAGTTAAACATATGGACATTTGATCTTCATTTTAACAATATTGGGGGATTCAAGTAACGAAAAGTCTTTTTAAAATGATCTGTAAAATGTAATTTTAAAAAAATCCAATTTCTCGTGAGGAAAAAGTAAGGACACCCCCACATTTATTTGTACTTAAAATGGCTAATATTACCTACAGGTGCATCACATCAGGTGCAAATTATTAGAACATCATTACAGAGCATTTTGAAGAAGGCTTGCCTTATTTAAACCTCAGACATTTAGTTTGCTCTTAATTGTTGAAGTGAGCTATGATATGAGATATGAGATATAATGAGATGAGATTTTGGATATGAAATCCAAAGAGCCCTCTGAGGCCTTCAGAAAGAAGATTGCTGATGGTTATGAGTCTGGTAAAGGACATAAAAAGATCTCAAAAGAATTTGTAATCAGCCATTCCACTGTCTGGAAAATCATTTACAAGTGGAGAATATTTAAAACAACTGCCAGCTTTGCCAGGTCAGGCCGTTCAAGCAGGTCAAGCAAAATTCACCCCAAAAGCAGACCTCAAGATGCTTAAAGAAGTCTCCAAAACCCTAAAATATCATCACGGGACCTACAGCAAGCTCTTGCTACAGTTGATGT
>JAKKZN010000019.1:1376408-1388817 GCA_033441825.1 Pangasius elongatus
TACTGACAATTCGCATGATTAAATTTGGCAACGTTTTATGCCGGATGCCCTTCCTGACGCAACCCTCTCTATTTATCTGGGCTTGGGACCTGTATAGAAGTCACTGGACTGTGACCCCCATGGATAAATTTTTGCTTTTATATATCAGAGCTTAAATAATAATCCTCAACAACTTATATAAACAAACAAATAAGCTCAGATGACAAAAAACAAAACAAAAAAAAACAAAAAAACAGATTTCAATATGTAGTGATTTTTTCCCAAAAACAAACCAGGCAGGAAAAATAAGTACCCTCTTCATACTTCCATAAACACTAAGAGAGTAAATTGCAGTCAAGTGTTACTAATGAAATGCACAAGATTTTGGGTTATAAGGCTATCTCCAAACAACTTGAAATTCACCATTCTACAGTGAGAAGGACTGTTTACAAAAAAATCTTCCCAGGAGCAGGCATCCCTGCAAATTCAGTCCAAGATCAGACTGATAAATGCTCAGAAAACCCCAAGAGCTACCTCATGTGACCTACAGACTTCTGTAAACATTAAATATTTATGCTCATGAAAGCACATCAGAAAAACACTGAACAAATAGAGACTGAACAAAACCCCTTCTGTCCAAAAAATAATATGGAGCATAACTTAGGGTTGCAAAATTGCATCTGAACAAACCACAAAAGTTCTGGAGCAATATCCTTTGGACTGATGAGACCAAATTGGAGATGTTTGGTGAAAACCAAACACAGCGTATCACCACAAACACCTCATACCAACTGCCAAGCATGGTGGTGGAGGGGTGATGATTTGGGCTTGTTCTGCAGAACCTGGGAAACGTGCAGTCAATGAGACAACAATGAACTCCACTTTATACCAGAAGATTCTTGAGACAAATGTAAGGTCATCTGTCCAGCAGCTTACGCTGGACCGAAATTGGGTCAAGCAACAGGACGATGATCTCAAGCACAGCAGCAAATCAACATCTAAATGGCTAAAGAAGAAAAAATTAAGGTGTTCCAATAGCCAAGTCAAAGACTTCAACCTCAGTGAGATGCTCCGGTGAGATCTTACAGGCACTGTGCATAAACGAATGCCCTCAAACATCAAAGAACTGAAGCAGTGTTGTAAAGAAGAGTGGGCCAAAATTACACCAAAACGATGTGAGATACTGATAAACTCCTACTGGAAATGTTTAATTCAAGTTATTGTTCCTAAAAGCGGTTCTACATATTACCTATTTTCAGGCAACAAAAGTCAGCAGTAGTAAGGTCTGAGACAGTGGAGATAGGCAGGGACTTTCTAGCTAGATACGGCTTAGTTAGCCACAAAAATTAATGTTAGCTTACTATTTTACAACGGCTCATGAGCTATTTATTTAACGGTACATGTACACCTGTGCTTGACTCTTAATTTTAGCATAAATCTGTGCATGGGCTGTGATTAATGCACATGTCTGTGATTATAATTTAATCGGGGACCTTTTACAAGGATTTTGGTAGATTTTACTAGAAATTTTATAATACGTAATATGCCAAATGTAAAGTTTAATCACCTTTCTTAAGTATGTTTTTTACTGTAGTGAATTAGGGAACTGGTGTGAATTTTACCTAAAATCACAAACTGCAGTTGATAACTGCAGTTATTTTAAATAAAATTTGTTTAATTGATGCATATTATATTTACTGGCTCCAGAAATAATTTTTTACAGTGAAGAAGACGAGTAACCACTGTCTAATTGTGAATCCCAGCTGAATATACAATCTATAATATACTGTATACAATAATGCTAAAATAATATACTGTATATAATATATATTAATATAAATTAATGTGTTTCCTGTATGGGTGTAATGAGATGGGCTCTATATCCTCTCCCTGACCTGGATAAAGCAGTTATTGGAAATGAATGAATGTTAGGAATAGATAATACACTGACATAATGCCCTTTCTCAGAATAATAAAAAAAACTTCATTGTCATGTATTTGGTCCACTTTAATGGGTGCCATGTTTGTTCTGTTCCGCAGTCCTGGCCTTCCTGTTTAATGCATGAACATAAGTACTATAAATGAAATGAACGATTAGCTAACAAAGTCAACAGTTAATCTTAGATGAATAGATTAGATGTGTATTTGGCTCACAAGAGTCTTACAAGAAGTTTGTGGGGATTTCAATTTCTAATAACTTTCTTTGGAATGCTTTCAAACAGAAACACTACATTAGCACCTCGATCATGTTAGTCTACAACAGGGCGCTTGACAGCAAACTGGTGTATTGGTGGTAATATGTTTTTTACCCATATCTGCCTGTCGAAGGGGGGCGCTATTTCCGTGTGCTACTGCTGGCAGTGAAGGGCAGAAGGACTCACTGCACTGATTCGATTCGTCTGAACGACCAGTTTAAGTGAATCGTAATATATGACTTTGCGTCATCAGAGTGGCATCTAGTGACATTGTGTACATGATTTACAATTCAGTAATCTACATTTGAAGTTTTATGTTGTCACTTTGTGTAGGCCACATAAAATATTTTATTATATGAATTTTGCAATTTGCGTGATAATACAGTGGTGGACAAACCAAGATCACATTTAAACCTGGATTAACCAAGTTTAATTTTTAAAAAATACCATATAAGCATACTAATATATAATATATATAATAATATATATATATATATATATATATATATATAGATAGATAGATAGATAGATAGATAGATAGATAGATAGATAGATAGACTGTATTTCAATTATATTTACAATTCAAATAAGAACTTGGCCAGGGACTCTGCTGTTTGTTCTTGCAAATCAAAAAGACTCGTTTAAATGAATCGATTCGTTTATGAATCTCCCTTCAGCATCTCTCCATGCGGTAACCAAAACAGGTCCCGAGCTTCAGGTCTCCTGACAATAACTGGGTGGCACCCTTCTTCTGCTCGGACTTGGAAAACACAATGAAGGCGGAAAAACAGCGCTTCTTCTTCTTCTTTTTTTTCTCTGGTTTTGTTTTTATTCCCAGCTAAGCAGGCCAGTCCAGGCAAATGTATTAGGCCTAACAGTTTAATAATTAGCCTGACACAGTTAAACTGAGTTAAGTGAAGATAAGGCGAGTCTCCGGGAGATCAGGTGAGAGACTGCTGAGTGGATGGAGCGCGTGAATCACGGCACCGAGCGCAGAACTCTTTACACACTGTTTCCGTGTTGATGCGCGTGCGGCGGCGCCCGCAACCTTCTTTCACCACTCGAGTTTAACGGGAGAGCCTACAGGTTACACACTTCACAACCGCGTCTTTGTGTACAATGGGGTCTTCGGAAATAGCTCGGAAACAAAGATATGTAAGTATAAAGCTACGTGAATCTAACGCACCTGGTTATTTTAATGCGCCTCATGCGCAACCACAGGTGGTGTTTCATACGGTTTTTTTATTTTTATTTTTTGGTGTTGGTGTTGTTTAACATCGCATAACTGCATACGTGTGGCTGTCTAACTTGGCTGCAGTGATGATGTCCGGTCTTGTGCATGTGATTGCCTGCAGCTCGCGCAGATGACCAGCGGTAAGTCGCTGTCTCAGGCACAGTGCAGCGCTGCGTGTGTCCCGCGCGCCGAGCGACTCTCTCCAGAAGGCGCAGGAGCTACAGGAGCTTCAGGAGCTTCAGGAGACTCAAAATTCTTCACAACCAAAAGCGAGAGACCGGCAACACCTGACGCGGCACGTCTGTGTGAAGAATGCGTCGCTCGTGTGCTGGTTTTCAAGGAACAAGCTCTGCGAGTGTTAAAGGACGGTCACTTTTCCCCCAGCGTAAGGACATCACCTCTCTCTCTCTCTCTCTCTCTCTCTCTCTCTCTCTCTATATATATATATATATATATATATATATATTGAAGATATGGCTGTGCGTCATGCCTTTGCGCACACTGATACTCCTCATATGACAGTTTCTTTTGACATGGAACTGACATACACTTTTGTAATTTAATATCCATTACACACACAAGCTAATCTCTCTCTCTCTCTCTCTCTCTCTCTCTCTCAAACGAGTTTAAATCGATTAGGCTCTGCAATAGAGCCGTGACTCGCATGTCTCCCCCCCCTCTCCACCTCTCATTACACAGGGAAGATGGGAAATAATGGGTGGAATATAAAAAACCCAGTTCCTACTGAGAAGATAAAATGAAAATGTAATGTTATTTAAAAGACAGCAATGCACCAGTGGGCAGCATTTGTCTCAGTAGTAGATTAAATGAGTTAGCGGACCACTCCTTGGTGTATGCCAGTCACACTCATAAAATGTCTGAACTTGTAGACTCTGCATCTTTTGCATTGAGCTTCATATGCACTCAATAATTCTGATGTCCATTTACCGTAGCTGTGCAAGGAAGGACGTGACTTTACATGCAAACTTCATCTTGATTTATGACATGAATTTATTCTCATTTTCACATGCATAAAATAAAAAATAATAATTGAAAAAAACACTATGCATATATGTTAAATGGCAAGTTATTATGCCACAGCCATGCATTCTTTTCCCTCTATTTTCACCACAGGATCCGAAACTCTCCATCCTTCTCTATGAGAGCTTGCGAGTGCCTGTTTGGATTGGCCTTGCTGGTTGCTGTGACGTCTGCTTCACTCACCTGAGCCAGCTCAAGCGGGAGGCCATCCACATGCTCCTAAACCAAAACCGGACCATCTGGCCCAGTACTCCCCCTGCCAGCGTCTCACCCGGCTACGATGCCTTGGGTTCTCACACTCTGCCTAGAGCCATCAGCTCTCGTTCTCCAAGCCCAAATAAACGCCAGAAGTTCAGCAATCCAAGGACAGAAAGCTGGGTCAGAGAACACTCACGCTTTGAGACCCTATGGTGTGCAAATAATGAAATGCCACCTTTTGCTGACATGGTAGGTGACTCAGTTTAAATACATTGAATGCATTTTTATCATTGGAAAATGCTGGCTTTTAGCATTGATTGCACAAATTATTAAAATATTATTAATTCTTTTTTATCTAGAACCCAACAATTGAGAATTTGCCAACTAAACAGGGTTCCAAGTAGAACAAATCTTTAGTTATTTCTTTAGAGCCTCCCAAGTGAAAGAACCCAGACCCTGTTTTCTAATGATTACATTTCTGTGCACTGGATGTGAACTGTGGGCAGACATCAGTAAGAATCATGATCTCCAGTGTATGACGCAATCCCCATGCATTTCATTATATGTCACTTTTCTTTCATTTTATGTATGCACTGATGATAGCCAGGGCACGTGTGTGTGAGCCTTTCTAACCAGTCTCAATTAGAAACCAAGAAATTGGCTGCGTGCCTTCTATAGTTAATGGCAAAGTAGTGCTTTAGTGATTTATTCCTGTCATACAGTCGCCAGTCAAAAACAAGGACATGATCAATAGCATGGTAATATTTAATGACCAGTGGAATATTCATACTCTCACAGTGCAGGGCAATAAATAAAGACGAAATGGAAAGCTTTGTACTGTAATAATGTTTCTCTGCAGCACTTGCTCCTGTATTTGCTGATGTGGGGGTGGGCTGGAGGCTTAGCTGAAGAAGTACATGTATGTGTAACTAAATCTTTTTTCACCCCTCCCATTGGAGAAGCTAAGCGCAAAGTGAGAGTAGACAGAGGCCAGAGGAAAGAAAAGGCGAGCAGAGGGAGTATCAGTATGATGTGCAGAGACCTAGGCACATCATTTCTCCCAAATGAGTCACAGGATCCCACTCAGCAGTAATTGGCATTATAACATGGCATTATTTTCTTGTTCGAAAAGCATGCAGTGGGCTCCCGTTTCACATAGCTGGAATAAAACATCGATGAGGCATAAAAGCAGACCTTATTGTATGTAGTGTTCCCCACCACTGTGTGCAAGAACGTGAGTGATCCATAATCAAGATGATCTGAGATCAGATCTAGAGAGACGGCCCACAGACTGACCTCTGAAGGACTGAAGAGCTGACTGAAATGAAATGAAGCCGAGAGCTTTTATAGTCTCTCAGGAACAAAGGATCCTATGCAGTATGTCCATCGCAAGGGGGTGGCTAATAAACAGCAAAGTGCGATATGGAAAAGCACTCTTTTATTGATGTGTGCTCAAATAAAATGGCAGCCTACTCCAACTGAGATGAGGATGCTGCTGTTTTTCTTGCTGCAAGGTTATAAAGCCTCAAATAAATGATCGAGAAACATTTATTTATTTAGATTTCTTTCCCCATTTTCTCCCAATTTGGTCACTTGCCACTTCCCACCCACTCTCTCCTAGTCACCACCCAGTGAGGGCTATTAGATGCTTCCTGCAAGAAACGTGAAGCCAGCCAACTGTATCTTTTAAACTGCTGCTCATGCTACAGGGCACAGGGCAGTGTAACACAATCTGACAGTCCTGTCAGCACATGCATGATCTCATAGATGCCCATCATTGGTTGGTGTTGCTCTGATTGACAGGGGAGTGAGTAGTGCCATCCCTCCCACCCGGAGAGCTTGACCAGTCATGCTCTAAATATAAATTGGCTCCAACCAATGAACTTGTCAAACTATTGTAATGACTGAGTAGTGGAGATAAACATAGTTTCATTGTTTTATCGTTTCATTTTTTTATGTTCATCCATCCAAAAAAAATGACTTAGAATACACAAATAAAGCAGTGTTTGTCTCTGCTACTGGGAAAATGAGATAGTTGCACTATTTAGAAGCTGCTTGCTTTGAAAGGAACAATGCTTTCCCCTCGCTGTGAGAAATGCAGTTAGGTTTGCTACAGCCAACACTTTCTGTGATAAGCACGTCTGAGGAAAGGGTGTGAGCTCCCACTGGTTTCTCACATCTCTACTGGCCAATCACTTATTTATTCACACACCTCACCTCCACTAGCCAGTCACAGTGGATGTGATGTGGACAGATACTGTAGGCTGGAGAGCGACTGCTGCACTTTACTCCATCCACAGTGTGCTTGAAGTCTTTTAGGATGGAAGTATAAATGGGCCATGAGTCTTCAGACAGTGCCTGTAGCCTCTGGCAGCCATTTTAAATTCCAGCATTCATGACCTCATCTAACCACACGAATCAGCTTGTGCTCTTTGTGTGATTTTGACTCGGCTCCTCTGAACGGAAACCTACTTACAAACAGTAAGATGGGGTGATCAAGCCTGTGCAAGGGTGATCATGGCTTGCCAGTGTAAAAATAAAGAAAAGCATTTATACTGAATATAACCTAAGTATACTATTATGTCAAACTGCTGTTGTCAAAAGATTTCATCTCCATGGACGTAATTTATGACTCAGACGTTCTATGAGTAGTTTAATAAAACATTTATAAGAATAACTTAATATGTGAGTGGAACAATAAGTCCTGTTATATTCTTTAGGTTTCTCAGGATGGTATGAAAAAGAAAAAAGACGATGATTCCACAGTTCTCTGCCGCTTCAGAGGTCCTCTGACATTCAACACTTCCAAAGTTGCTGCAATGCTACCTGCTGGAACCTCTGCAGCTTTCTCTTTCATCGTCAGGTAACACAAGTGTTCTTAGCACCAGGAGTGAGGATTTGTTTTTTTAAATATCAGACAGAGATTATAGTGATGATTATTGAAAATATATTGGGATGCACAATGAATTATTAATAATTATAAATGTTGCTGTAGCCTTTATAAATGGGAATTTGCATTGTTTCTATTTGATGTACATTGTAATGCAGTGGACTGCTGAAGTGAACTCACAGACAAAATGGTTTTAATGTATGGACTCCTTTGAACAACACCAAACCACATGTCCCCAGGGCTGTCCAGAAGTTGCACTTGACCTCAAGAAGGAGGAAGCAGTGCTCTGAAAATGACTGCTATCCCACAAACTTCTGTGGTCTTCTCCAGAAGGACCCTCCTCCTGCACCTTTAAACCTTTTACAGACTCACAGCAAGAGCAGAGACTTACCAGAGATGGCGAAGGTACCACTGTCTTGTTTTTTGTCCTTGCTAAATCACTAATATAGAAAGTGTTGCAAATTAAAAAGCATGAAACTACTTAATTAATAATTATTCTGTATATGGTCCTATAATGTTTTGCATGATAAGATGATTTGATTTTATCCTGCATTTCTCACTTGTTCACACCCACACAGCCCTTAAACCTTGTAATGTCCTTTTCTGTACTTTGTGCCAACTCCCGAGAGTAGAAAAATCGATTCAGTTTAATTGAAGCGTACGCTGCTTTCATGCCTCCTAGTTCACACCGATGGAGGCTCTTCTTGAGTTTCACAGTAGACAGCTCTCACAGTAGCACATGCTGGTGAACAGGCACTTAGCCTGGCTGCACCAAGAAAGTCTGCCAGAGCAAATGGACTTTTAAATAATTCATCTCTCATAAACGCAATTTAAAAGTGAGGTAGCGAGTCAATCATATAATTCCTTGAGACAGGTTATCTCAGGGGTTCAGTGATGGGTAATCAATTTTTATCATCACGTAGCTACTCCGGAGTTCGGGAACATTACCATTACAGAAATCTAGTGAGTGATCTTCATATATAGCCTACAAAAACAAAACAAAACAATACAACAAAAATAGTTGATGTATTAGCCACAGTTCTCACAACTTGCCAAGACAGAATATCAGTTTATGTTGTGATTTTTGGAAAGAAAAGTAATTACTTAGTTTATCAGTAAGAAAGTAACACTCAGTAACACTTTTCTATTCCTCATTTACTTAAATTAATAAAAAGTTAATATAAAAATCATGGTAACACTCTCGATGAAGGTAATGTCGATAATAATCTATGAATGCTTACTGTACTTATCATGTTATAATGAGTTCATAAGGCATTATACACATTGTTATAATTATAATAATCTATGAAAATGCATTATATTTTATAGCTATCTTTATGGTGCATTATGAATTCTTAACATCCATTATAAGTAGTGTTTATAACATGCTATACTGTATATATCAGCAAGCCCCACTTTCCAAAAGTCCATTATGAGAAGATATAATGGTGATATAGTGTGTCATAAGCACTACTTACAAAGCAAAACAATGTGCTGCAAACTATGATGCCTGTTCATAAATAGTTATCACAATGCATATAATGCCTTATGAATGCATTATAACGTGTTACGAATGTAAGTCATTACACATTTGGCCTTCGTAAAAAGTGTTAACTCTTGTATTAGCATGTTCGACTGACATCCACAGACACACACTGAACGCATCTGTGGTTTTTCATAAAGCCCTGGCCAGCTGATGTTTTATTTATGTTTTGTCATGTTTCCAGGTCAGAGTTATGCTGAGACTCAACCAGATTCAGACGGCAGACACGTCTCAGTCGCATGCCCTTAAAGTGGACCTACATAAGAAACAGGTCACAGTACTGGAGCCTGCCGTACAAAACACACAGAGATCAGCAGCAGGCACCACTTTCACTCCAAAGACCTTCACATTTGATGCTACTTTTGGCCCTGAGTCATCCCAGGTGCTAATCACACTTTTTTTTTTCTACTTCAGTCTGATGACCTCAAAGCATACGCCTTTACCATGCAATCTTCACAATCATCATGATCCTAATTCCCACTCTCATTTTCAGTATGGTTATTTTAACATANGTAGTAGTAGTAGTAGTAGATTTATGCTAAAACTGATTTATATCTCGCATGAAAATGTGACATCAGTTAAATATGTTAACTGTTAACATATTTAGAAATTATTTTATGATATATCTTTATAGATAGTTCCTGTTATTTATTTATTTATTTATTTATTCATTTATTTTTACAGTATATTACTTTATGTTTCCATTTTGTCAGTAAAATCCTTATAAATATAATTATAGTATTTATTCAAGATTCAAGATTCAAAGAACTTTATTAATCCCAGGGGGAAATTGCTTTGCCATGTTACAATTGCTCTCAAGAAGAAAGAAAGAAAAGAAAGAAAGAAGAAAATAAAAATAAAGTAAAAATAAAATAAATTTATACCTATACAGTATATAAAAAGTAAAACAATAAATTAAATTAAATTAATAAAATTTAATTTAATAAAACATTTTTTTAAAAACATTTTTAAAACATTTTAAAAACATTTAAAACATTTTTTTTTTTAAAACATTAATTTAATTTAATAAAACATAATCCAGTACATTTGCTCATGCGGCTGATGCCGGATACAGCTGAGCTGAAGGTTAAAGGTCTTGCTCAAGGACCCCACCATGGCAGGTTTGCGGTGCTGGGATTTGAACACACAAACTCAAAGCCTTAACCACTGAGCCACCACAACTGAATGGAAACCACCTCTGCCACTGAATTGACAAAAAAAAAAAATTAACATTTTTAGTAGCATATAATGTTAAACCAAAGGTAGACACAAGGAGAATTTTTTTTTAGTACTCCCTATTTCAAAAACATTAGATATCCCACTAAGAATTACATTTCTGGTATTTTCTATAAACCAATGCACTACTCTAACTGCCTTTTACAGTACAGTTTATAGTAAAATCCTGTAAAAGAATAAAACAGTATTTAGCTGTAAATTAATTAGTGCAACAGTGCAAAAAAAAAAAAAAACCTCCATATCTAGGAAACTTGGAATAGCAACATACAACAGCTGTAGCCATGAGCTAGATACTCAAATCTAAAATGCTCCAAAGGTGTCATAGTACTATGGAGAGTTTTATAATAGCCTACAAGTAAAACTCTTTCGAAAAAGAGCTTCCTGCTTTGTACTTTAGTGCAATCGATTCACATTCGTATTTAAAAAAAAAACGGCCTGAATTCTTTTGCACAAACCACATTAACCCATTTAATCCTTTCACTAGGCTAAGGTCTGTGAGAGGAGTTTGTGTGAGGTTCTCCAGTCTGTTGTTGCTGGAGTAGATGGCTGCATCCTAAGCTTCGGACAAACCAAAGTGGGTATGTGCAAATGTGTATACTATATTAATGCCTGCTGGTGAAAGCTGCTTTCTCCACCTTGCATCTAGATCCTTGATCTTTGCCTTGTTTCATTTCCCCACTTAAAGCTAAATTAATAAATTATACATCGCAAAAACACAGTATAGTGTCTTAGGCCACTGTGCACCATTTACTTTGTCAGCATATAGAGGCTGAGATTCAACTCTGTAAATGCCAGTGGTGGTGACTTGGAATGGACGCTTAATGGAAGTGCATTAATGTTGTCCTCTCTTTAGTGGGGTCTATATTGGAGGTCATCTTGGGCTATCCACTTAGAGGGTTATTAATAGTTATCCACCTAAAATCATGAAAACAATTCTTCCTTGCAGCAACCTTGGAGAATTACATCACTGGCTATTAACTAATTGAATTTGCAGCCTATCTGTCATGATTCCTGGCGAAGAGACAGAAGTTATAAATCTTTTAAAGCAGATTGCGGTTAGGTGCGGCTAATGGTGGCTTGCATTTTATTGGAGATGACATCTCAGGGACATATTTTATATCATATGAGAATTGCTGTGACACAGCTGTGACACATAAACGTACGTGTATATTCTGTTTTCTTCTTATATCTTTCCTGATCACGCTCTTTGTTATTTACAGGAACATCTTATACAATGATCGGGCGTGATGATGGCACACCAAACCTAGGGATCATCCCTTGTGCCATTTCTTGGCTTTTCAAGCTCATTAACAAGAAGAAGGACAAGACATGGGCAAACATCTCGGTATCTGTGTCAGCTGTGGAGGTGTGCGGGGAGACTGAGGTCATCAGGGATTTACTGTCTGGTTTTGAGGCTGGTGATCACACCCATAAGCCAAATGTCTACCTCCAGGAAGACCCTGTCTGTGGAATACAGGTAAGGCTTCAGATGCAGTTTTGAGACTGAATGTGCATTGAAAAAAATATTAAGAGATAACATATGGTGGATCTGCAACAAATGACCACATAAATGCATTATTCATTGACTAGATCATATGTTAATATTTATAAGGAAGCAAAAATCATGTTGAATAAATTAAATCCTTATTAATATTATAATCCAGACATTATGATTGTGCTAATTAAAATTTCATGTCAAATTTCTCTTTTAGCTTTACAACAACAGGGTGGTAAGTGCTCCTACAGCAGAAAGAGCAGCTTGCCTATTGGATGCAGCCCTAGCGTGTCGCAACACAGGCATGGGAGGGTGCAGAGGGACGTTTCATCATCACTGCCATATGTTCTACACTCTTCATGTCTGCCAAAAACACATAAAGAGCAGTCCCACATCTGGGAGTAAGTAGCACTGATTCTATTCTGATATCATGCGTTCTTTGACCAAAATAATATATATATATATATATATATATATATATATATATATATATAAAGATGCCTTCAAAAATAATTAAACTGAATGTTTCTACATTAAAAAAAATACTATAAAGAGCAGTAAACAGTAATAAATGAAACAAAGTCAATATTTGGTGTGA
>JAKKZN010000019.1:1417523-1432905 GCA_033441825.1 Pangasius elongatus
TCTTTATAAATGTATTTATAGAACAGTAATACATGCTTATAAATAATTATAAATGGGGCTATAATTCATTATGAGCATGGGCTTCATAGAAAGTGTTACCCAAATTTCTTGTGTAAAGATTTTTTGGCTGTTATAATCAGCTGTTTGAATTAGACCTATGCTGAGTCTGACTTGTGGCCTGCAGAGTGTTTTGGCTGAACTTCAGCTTTCTGTCTTTATCCTAGTGGTGACTGTGGCCAGTGGTGTGACATGGAATTCAGCCATCTTGGCTCTGCTTTTTCCTCCACTGATTTTAAATTATCTTATGAACTCTCTAAATTAACACTAAATATAAGGTATGATTACATGTAGAGTACATGTAGAACTAAAAATCAAGTCTGTCCTGTCTGGCTACCACCTTGATTTGATCTTGTGTGTTTCTGCAGTTTAATATTGTGCTCATGAGAGTGACCCATTGCTATGGGCATTCAGAGAAGCACTGGGTATTGGTTAGACTGGGATTTAAGGAGGTGGTAGAGCCAAGCTTCCTTCATTAGAGTTTCATGAGGAAAAAGAATGTTGCCAATGCATCTCTTTTACTTGTGGGTTTTACATTCCTGTACACAGTTTTGCTTATGCTAGTGAAAAAGTACATCTTATAAATGCTGTGCAAATCAGCCTGCCAGCTGAGGTGCGCTTTTTTCCTAATGAGAACAGATGCAGCTTCATCTCTAATAATGCTGCTTTTCCAATGCTGCCATTATGTTATGAAAGCCGACATGACAGGTATTCAGTGCTTGCATGTGAAGGACCTGTGGGGGAATATTTCAGACTATATTAAATGAATGAATGAATGAATGAATGAATGAATGAAAAGCAAGCATAAATAGTATTTATTACAGTACGAAATATTCCTCCACAGGTCCCTCACACACATTCCCATGTTGGCTTTCATAAAATAATGGCTTGAGAAAGAGAAGGAGAGTTAAACAAGTTGGGAAATGGTGCCACTGTGTGGATCTAGATAATACAGTACAGTTTTCAATAGCCAGAGTGATATAGCAAGCTGGCTAACTATATCCTTCTGCACAATCCTTCTGAAACATTAGCTGTAGCTATTACTAGTCAATAAAAGGACCGCTTTCAGACACTCTGGCATCAATAGTCTTTGGACATTTAAGTTGGTGTGTAGCAGCATGGGCACTCACTAATCTTATAATCCTAACAAGTCTGTAGTTGTTGAAACTTCGCCAACTTTCCTGACCTTCTGTGCATCTCAGGGCAGGATGTGAGAGGAATGTGCAGAACCCTAACCTAACTGCCACATAATGCTGTTAGAGATGTGTTAATTAGATGTACGCCTCAAATTTAAAATGTTATTTCCGCCTGCTTTGAGGATGCCCATGTTCAGCACTGAATTTATTTGTGATGTCCCACTCCACAGTAGTGGTTAATGGCTCGTATGAAAGTAGACACTCAGGGCTTTAGGAATTTCCAGTGTTTCATAAGTATTTCTTTTTTTTTTTTACATAGCCTACTAGGTTAACTGTTATAATTTTATTGTGGCAGTTGTATACAGTGTTTTACTATCAAAAAAAGCTTTAGTCTGTTCATTTTATCTCTGTACCAGTGTTACTGTGGAGAGGTGTGAGTTGTTTGCCCAGCAGGTAACTCACACCCCTCCCTTTTCCCGTCCCCCTGCTCACCTGCAGCTAAACACAGAGTCACGATACTCTACACACAGAAACCCAACAGTGTCCTGACCAATCTTATAACAGCCTTGTGGCGATAAAATAATTCAGTTGTTTATACTGACTGAAAATGTCTGTAACATTTCATGTAACAGCACTACCTATTTAGGAAAGAAAATACAAGCAACTATATACAAATATACAAAACTGTACTTCATTATAGTTACAGTTTAAAGTGTAAATGCTAATCAGATTTCATTCTAAATTACAGTTTAGATTACAGTTACATTCTAAAAAAAAAAGGTATATTACTGAAGGAATTTACTGTCTTTTTGTTTCATTTGATAATTATTAAGTTGGAAAATCTATCAAATAAAGCAACTCGGTGTAGGCCTGTTTTTTATATATCGATGTGTAGCGTGCTTAACTCACAGAATGGAAGACATGAGCTAAATGTGTTTATGTTGTGGAAATACAAGGAGCATTTTACTTTCAAATTCAGCAATTAAGAGAACAAAGCAATCAGTGTTTGCCAGCAGCCAAACTGCTCTCTGCTTCAAAAGATTCAACTTATGACCTGATGAAGCATGTTGAGATACACTATATGGCCAAAGTACACCTGACCATCACACCCAGTATGGCCTTCCCAAACTGTTGCCTCCTAAAGTTGTATAGGCACACAGTTGTATAGGATGCTTTTGTATACTGTAGCTTTAAGAGTTCCCTTCACTGAACTTGAATGTAATGGAGCAATTAATACACTGAAAAGAGTAACAATCACTAGGGGGTGAAAACTTTCTGGAGGCACTGTACATTTTTTTTAGTAATTGGTAGTAATTGGTATTTGGAGTAATTCTACCTATAATATCTAATTCCTCGCTGCGTCTCGGAATCTTCATTCATGATATGTTTCATTTTCTGGATTTTTGTTCATTCAGATGTTCACTCAGGAGAATCTACAAGATACTGAAGAAAGACAAAACAGAGTAATAGACCTGGGAAACTCTGCATAAGGTATATGTTGTTATCTCTAACTGTATAATAGTCAGCTAAAATGTGTGTCATATTAAAAAGCATTCAGAGTAATACATTGGTTTGTTTGTATGTTGATTGTATTGGAAGATTAAATCAGCAGTGCTCAAGTAGGGCATTTATCACACTATTACAGTCACTGTCCACTTTTTTAGGAAAACCTGGACACCTGCACATTTATGCAGTTATCTAATCAGCCAATCAAGTAGCAGCAGAGCAATGCACAAAATCATGCAGATACAGGTCAAGGGCTCAGATCCACACCAAAACAACTGGTCCAAGACCAGCTGAACGAGGTGCTGTGTTCATATATGTCTGCTCAAAACGAGCTGATAGCCTTTCTTCTGGATAAATGTAGTCCACTCTGAACTGCCTATAACAGGATTCCTCTAAAAATTCACTAGTGTGGCAGCCTCTCGACTTCACCTTGTTTGCGGCTATGTCATTATTTATGTCGCTTTGCCACATGAAAATCTCTAAATTTCATTTAGGTCAGAGGTGTCCAATCTTATCCACAAAGGGCCGGTGTGGGTGCAGGTTTTCATTTCACCCAAGCCAGAGCCACACTTGATACCACCTGCTTCATCTGTTGATCTTGGCTTTCAGTAGACTCAGGTGTGGCTTCTTCTTGGTTGGAATGAAAACCTGCACCCACACAGGCCTTTTCTGAATAAGATTGGACACCACTGATTAGATTAATCCTGTATTTAATCAAATGTTTCATTAAGGAAATGTTTTCATCTATTTTTACGACTTACAGCCAGACTCTAGACTGTAAAAATACTTTATTTGAGACTTTTAGGTACTCAGTAGTACCAAAGTGCCTTATGTGTGTGTGTGTGTGTCTGTGTGTGTATGTGAGACAGAGAGAGAGAGAGAAAGAGAGAGTTTTGTAGGATTTTACTTAACAAAGCCCAAAAGCTTTGGTTGGTTCTCATGCAAACTGTCTATGAGTTGCTATGAGTTGTTTTGTCTGACTCACTGAAAAGATCCAGAGTTCTCATCACTAGTCAGTAGGCTATGTGACTATGAGTCAGCCATCTTACGTGAGCAGCCCAATGCACCAATCGCAACACAGCAGATCATCCTGTCACACGTCATGTGACCTTCCTCTGAAGTCACTGCAGCGTTTTTTGCCCTGCATGTTCACATTTCATGAGAAAAGATGATAATGATGATGATGATGATGATGATGATGATGATGGCATAATTTAAGGCAATGTGTAATGCATGCCTACATTACTGAGAGCTGAGAGGGTGGGAAAAGAGGGGGAGGAGAGAGGAAGCAGAGAGAGCAGAAATAATAGAGAGAGAGAGAATGCGTGTGATCTGTGATCTGACTGAGCCCCACCCTTATTCTCTCCATGTCTCTCTCTTCTCCATCTCTCTTTTGCGTTCAGGTGTTCCCATCACATATGCCGATTTGTAACTCGACACAGTGCTTACCACTAGCCTCCACTCATCCTTTTTTCTTTCCTGTCTCCTCAGCTTCCCTTGCCCTGAGGTCTATATGGAGATTACACACCCCAGAGCAGTAAGAAGCATGTGGGCACTGCAGTGTGGGCCAGGCCTTTATCAGCTCAGCCTATCCACATGTTTCCTTTGATGTAGGGAAGCAGGGAGGAGGTGATGGCATATCAGGAGAGTTACTGAGGACATGAAATTCAGCTTGTGAGACAGAAAGAGAATGAAAATGAAGGATCTGGAAATCCAGGAAGCTGACTGTTGAACAGGAATCATCCCCTCATCTGTCAGTGGCTGTTTCTCCCTCATCAATTGCCATCATGCTTAATCACCACTGCAGTGGCACAAACACAGTCGGCCATGCCTCCTCTGTCAGCCTGGTGCGGGGGAGAAAGGAAATCCTATTTACTCCAGTGCAGGAGGGGCTACGACTCAACACGCTCATTTTTACAAGCTCATATGGGGGAGAAAAGGGGTGTCTCTCGCTGCCTTGTGTATCTGTCTGTTTCAGGAACAAAACAAAGGGATGGTATTATTCTCCCACACCAACTTACAATGCCGGCATGAACAGGCAGATCTGTTCACAGGCTAACGCAACAGATGTCAGCCTGTTACAATGCAGACAGAGACGATGAATGAAGCACTATCAATCAGCCAGCATCTGTTCCATATATAATGCAACATATACAGTCCCCTCCAAAAGTTTTGGAACGGCAAGGCCAATTCTTTTGTTTTTTTTGCTATACACTGAAGAAATTTGGGTTTGAGAGCAAAAGATGAAGATGATGAGAAGATATGATGATAGATCAGAATTTCAGTTTAATTTCCTGATATTTATAGCCAATTCAAACAGTTTGGAATGTTCTGAAACAGAAAGAAACCACTTGCGCTAAGAACTAGACATCAAACAGGTTGGCCAAGGAAAACATTGTGAGAGCTGTGAAGAAAACCCCAAAAACAATCATAATCTACCTTTCAAAGAAGACCTTGAGAGCAGAAATATAGAGGCCATACCACAAGACGCAAACCACTCATCAGCAGGAAGAATCAGAAGGTCTGATATGATATCTGATACCAAAGTGAGGAGAAAGAAAGGATCTGCTCATGATCAAAACCCAAATGCCTTCGGTGTATAGCAAAAACAAAAGAATTGGCCTTGCCTTTCAGATACATTCAGAGGGAACAGTATATTGTATACCTACCGCCAGTTCATACACCAGCAGTAGATATGAGGAATGTTCTGTAAGGCTGTATCCTTCATCTGACCGTTACGTATGTGCCCCTGCTGAACCTTTCCAACAACTCCAGTCCCACCGTCTCACAAGTGCAGCTCTGTAAGAATCTCCAAGAGCCAGCTCGTATAAAACAAAGGTTAGTGTTGTTGCAGGGTTTTCTAATGACTCCCTCTATATGAAACTTAATGTGAACACAGATTGAATAAATTGAATAAAGCTACTTGATAGTTTTTGCTGTGGATATTTTTGTTTATTAGGCTACTAGTTAAGGTCTTAGGCCCTGCCCACACCTGGTATTAACATCCATCTGGAGTGATCCGATCTGATCGGATTTCGTACATCATTTCCGCTGGAGGAAGGGTGTTGTGCACATTTACTACGTCATTCTGCTGCATTTGTTTTCAGGTAGAAAAGGTCCTGTGAATCATATCTCATGTACCTGTACTGACTGTTTCACATGTTTGGTTCGCGTGACCCGTTAGCGAAACATAAAAGAATGGAAAATGAGACGATGAAAGAAGCTAAGGAAAGCAGCTGCTTTTGTCTCTGCTGTTACAGCATCGCCTTTATCCAGTGTCTCGCAACGATTACGTATTTTCCAGCTAGGGCAATGATGCAGTGGATTAGGCGGTTCTTTGTTTGCGTTCACACTACAAATATTGGATGTACTGTACATAGCGCCGTCTACTTATGATTGGATCACCAAGGACACATTAATGCCAGGTGTGAACAGGGCCTTCGAGTATGAAACAACATTGTTGTTCAAATTTAGCATTGCATTATCTATTGTATACATCATCTATACCTCAGTCTGTGCATCCGTAGTCTGTGGTGCATCCTATCTCATATGTAATTAAACTAAAACTAGGATTTGGTATGCAATTGTAGTAAAATATGAGTATCTCCATCTAATAGCAAGAGATAAGAAATTCGGTTAAAGAATTAATATTTTTATGCAAATATACTGTACTCAGTTTCAAGTCATATTCGGGCAGGATGTTCTAGATCACATTTCACTCTCTTAACTGTTGTAGTAAAATGAATGACATCGAATTATTTAATTAGCATTAATCAACATTATTTAATTAATTAACAGCTTTGGGGACAACCCACTTCTTTTACAACTGCAGATGTTTTAAAGATTTTTTGTGTGTGTGTGTGTGTGGGTTTTTTTTTTAAATCAGGTAAGATTTAGTCATTTGGTAAATGGTTCCAAAGGCTACTCTATGAAATAGCAATGCTGTCATTCACGCAACAGTGCATAGCTGTACTTTATAATTAAATTTGGATGAATCCATAACCCCCCCCTTAGGTTTTTATCAGGGTTATCAAATTTGACCATTCAAGATCTGTCCAAAAAGACAGTTCTGATAGTTTCCAGTTCCATACATCCATGCAAAACAATAATGACAACCCATACAGGAGGGGTTATATTCATTTTAATTAATTCAGCTAGCTACAAAATGTCAACCACGTCACAGACTGACAGGATACAGAGGGAGTTTTTAATATTACATGCATTGAGGACACCAGTCTCACAGTTTAACCTATGTGTCATTCAGGTAAGGTATTTATTTGTCTTCTTATACAGACTATTCAACATCGTAGCAATTTGGTGTGCATAGCTCTAAAGTACAGAAGCAACAAAAACCTCTTCTTTTTTTTTTGTCATGGATTATTTTCTTTTTCTTTTTTTTTTTTTTTTTAAACCAGTAACAAACCACACAGGGAAAGTAAACTAACAGGATACAGTCTTCTTATAAAAGTAAGATCTCTCAGAAATATGCATCTTTGCTTTACATTGCAAATGTTTGTTTATTTATTTATTTATTTTTTTCTCAGAGCATCCAAAACCTATGATACAGAAAACAACTCCACCATTCAGCACTTCAGTCATTATCTTTTCCAGGCTGCATAATCATTTAGAAAACAGGTCATTTTTGCAGAACCACCTCTTTAGTCATGTCTGTTACAGTTCTTCTTTCGGTCATGTTGCATTATGTTACATCGATGGTCACAGTCTGTAAATATATATTGACAGAAAGAGAGCACTATTGCAAACTTGCAGGAATATGGAACGTTCAACTGTGTCCTAATACTGAGCATGCTTTGTCAATTTTTGCTACTGCCATGATTTTTTTTTTTTTTATATTTTTTAAGACAAGTTTTATTTATAAGACTCTAAAATCTACTATTCATCATGCATAATGCACAATTCACACCACTTGGAATGCAATGTCTATTACAGCTACAGAATCTAGTTGCACTTTGTCTAAACAGTAACTGATTATGTCTGGGATGAGGAAAATGAACCAAGGAAGGATACTGTAAGTGCTTTTGCATCATCGTCATATAATTAATCATCTTTTACCCATTCATCATTTGCCGTGACAACATCAAAATAAGGAGCATGACAGTAGCCTAATGAAATGACACAGTTTTACTAAGACGATACTGAGATACTGAAAAGGAAAGACAGTTTGTAGAGCATTCCTATTATATATTTCATCCAGTAAAGAGGTTTATATCATATATAATATATATGTATACATATATAAGCGTATATGTGTATATATATATATGTATACATATATACACATACGTATATAGGTGACAAAAAAGAATAAAAACTTCACAAGTGAGCTAGAGCCATCGAGCCAGCACTATATACAACCTTTGGAAAGAATGATACAGAGTATAAGAAATCATTTTACGAGGACTATCATTGAAAAAGCCGACAGACAGCACACAGAACAACATTTACAATGTAGGGGTGATATGTGCATGTGTGCAAACCTAGAAGGTAAATACCAAGATAAAAGCATGTTTGCGCCTTTCGACAAACTGCACGGTTAGTAAAAGCAGGCATTTCAGACGCTTAACCGCTGCCAAGCATCTTTGTGGCCCTCTGGTTAGCTTCATCAATCCTGGTCTTGTTGGACTCAGCCTAAGAGACAAAAAAAAAAGAAAAAAAAGAAATGCAAGTTATTACAGCATTTTGTTTTGTACTTTGCATTATGCCCCCAAACAAGTACGCAGTGTTAAATCTGACTTATTAGACTTATTGCCTAGCATAAAATACTGCCATTATGCAATATAATAGTTTACAGTAACAGTAGCAAATGTGACCTCTTGAATATTGGGTGGTTTGAAATTTTCCTAGCTGATCCTAGGCTAACTATTAGGTTGTTTGCAAGCTAGCTAATGTGTAGATTTAACAAAAATTCCCTAGCCAAGTTGACTAGCAAGCTAGCTAAGTTATTAGACTAATAATTGTCTCATTAAAACTAGCAACCAAGATCGCTAAGCACCTAGCTAGCATTAGGGGTTACATTGGTAGCAACTAAACGTTCCAACATTCCTATTTTCACCCATGTGCAAATAGCATGTGACTGTATAAATGCATTTCCTTTTGTAAAAATCAAATGAATATATTAGTAATGTGATGCATTTTGTTACTTTTATAGACAGACGCATGATAAAACCTTGTTTCCTTTAAAAATCGGAATGATCTCCTGGGACCTACCTTGTCCATGATCCTGTCAATTTGGCGATTCTGAGTATCAATCTCATTACCCATGTCAAGGGCCATGTGGCGCAGGTTACCAATGATGCCTCCCACCTGCTCCAAGTTCTCATCCATCTCATTTTCCCGGGCATCATCTGTTACCCTGGACAGACAATCACATACAGGACAGGACATGAGCACATTACAGGAGTATTTCATGGATCTAGGGTCCCCGATTCCAATTTGAGCTTGGGTTATGTCTTTCGCATGTTCTCCCCGTGTCAAAATGGGATTCTTCTGGGTGCTCTGGTTCCCTCTCAAGACATGCCAGTAGGTGGATTGGTGACTCTAAATTGTCCATAGGCATGAATTAGTGTGCATAAGTGTGAGCGGGATGGACTGGTGTCCCATCCTGGGTATGTCCCCTTCAACGTTGACCAGGATAAAGTGGTTACTGACGATGAATGAGTAATTGTTCTGAGCATGCACACTATTATTTACTCACAGCAGATACAAGTTAACCTCAGACCTAGCTATATACAGTACATGTGACATCAAGTGGTCTTATCAAAGCTGTCTCTGCGGTATAGCTGTCTTAACCATCACCCAAGGAAGCCTCACCTGCGGATGAAACCTCCGCTGATGGCCATCTGTTCCCGCTCATCAACCACACGGGCAGGCTGGCTGTTCACGACACCATCCTGGTTGTTGCCCCAGGCCTTGCTGCCTCCACTCTTCATTCTGCATGAATCATGAAGAACATAAGCGCCGAGGTGGCCGGAGAGCCTCCATATGACCAGTGTTTCCACCCACACACACTAGCAACAGTGGACAAATGCTGGACTAACAGGCAGGCAGTAACAGGCATAAACAAATCAGTTCTAGCTGAAATGTTAGGCCTTGCTAACATAGAACATACATGGCTTGTTGGCTAAAACACATACCTTTGTTTAACAGATGAAAAAACAAGGGGAAACTAGCTAGCAACAGAAATCTGGGACTCAGAAGTCATCAGTGCATTACTTCTTGTTGGACTGCTTCCCCTTCCCAGTGATAATGGCTTGTTTCCCTATCTCTGATTATGACAAATAACAAAGAAGACAGGCCTTGGCAGACAGACAACACAGAATAACAGGACTGCCACACTGTCAGAGACAAGTGCAAACAACTGCAAAAGAAAAGAAACTGGAGGGACGAGAACCCATTCCTAGGCCACCATTNTATGGTTGATGATTATTATAGGGTTGACCATTTTAGCTGGGCATATAACAAGGAACAAACTAATTATATAAAGTTTTGTCTCTACTGTGTGATATGTATAGTATTAGATGCCACAAATCCTTGCATTGATTGAGAACGATCACATTTAGATTACCAGTCGAACTTTGTTTACTCTCGTTCTTTTCCACTCGTTATAAGAACATCCGTCATCCTCCTAAAGTGCAATCTAGTTTAGCATCGTTTGTTTAAAATGAGCCAGAACATTTAACTCTGGTATTGTTCACATGGATAAATACTGTTATCAGGGATCCAGATCTTGGAGCTAAGCTGAGAAAAAGCTAGACTGCCCACTGCAGTGTTATTTTTATTCTCCTCCATCTAACTATCTTGGCAGTGTGTTTAGCTTTATTTAATGTTGCAGGCTGGTGGATGCTTTAACTGCTTTAACACACTGCCTGGGATATGTATAAATGCGAAACAGTATGTAATCAGCAATATCGTGCATGTCATGTAAAATCTATGTGACAAGGAAGCAGAATGTTTCTGAGTTGTATAAGAGGTGATGTTGAAATATATGACCCAAAAATGCTTTTTTAACCCCTTACACACTATGAGTATGTTTAAGCGATTTCTGTCTGAAAGTCATAACCAATAATTTAAAAGAAATTGGCCATTTTGAGGACTTTAACAAAGATTTCTTCTTAGGACTGATACATCGCTGGTGTGATAGATCTAACATCTAAGCTATAACTAACTTTAGGATGCTTTATATCATACTGCTAAACAAAGCAAGTGAATCCATCTCAAGGCTGGAGCTTGTTTACTATTTGCTGAATGTTTTAGTAAGATTGAAATTTGTTAAAGCTAAGTGCGATATTAAATACGAATTCACTGTGACTTGTATGGCAGATGCTCCACATAAGCCAAGGCTCTGTAACAGTCAGTCCATTTCGTAAATGAAGTTCAAGAGGTGGTGTCCTTTCAGAAGTCCTTTCTTCTTAAACACGAAACACCTCAGAGATCGTTTTTTCTCTGTCTTATTAACTTCAAATGAAAGTGAGGGAACGATTGTTTATAGCTGCCATAATGTACGTGACAACAGCTAACTAGCTTTTCTCTCAAGTACACTGTAAAACATTAAATGTAACTTTAACCGGTTACAAAATATGATGTCTCATTCTTTAGTACTTAAAAAAAACTGTAATTTTTGGCAAATTGCTGTGGTATAAGAGGAATAAAACACTTCAGGACATGCTGTTATAGAATTCGTCCCACCAGTACTACACCGACGTAGTGTAGCTGGATCGTGACTAATAAAAAGTGTAAAACAGGAAATGAATATTAGAGGGTCAAATTAGCTCTAGGCTAAAACGGCAATGGTTTATTTGCATGGATATTCTTTTATTTGACTTATACAACCAGAGGCATTGCTAACAGTGGCCAATATGATCAAATTAAAGCCGACATCACCGTAACCCTCTCTGCCTGAACTAGATCTGGCCTGCTGTCCCCTTGGGGTAACCAGTGAAAACATGGCTCTCTCCACCGCACATGCTATCTCACAGTCTTTTGATCAGTCGTCTTCTTCTTTCCTTACCACTCCTGTATTAAATCCTAATGTAGACCTGCTTAATATTGTGTTAATCGATGTGCTTAATGAGAAACAATATGTGTTAATCTTCAGCATTGTGAATGTCATTATGTATTCATTGTTTAACAGGTTTAACAGGCAGCATTAATATCACGATTAATATCATTAATAGCAAGAGTTGCATCAGCATGCATTTGGCATTCAGGGACATGCTGTTTCAGTCATTCAAGCCAGTGGCATTGATGGATGTGCTGTCAAAGTTGCATGGAAGGTCGTTTATTACTTTGGTCAGCTTATGATGTTTAATGAATTTGTTCTTTTTGTAATAAATTAAAGCAAGGTTGAATTTTAAAGAAAAATTGCCATGATTGATTTGTGATAAATTAGTTCACCAAAAGCTCACCAAAATGACTATAGTGTCCGATTTGACACGCACACAACACAACAATTTATTCCTACATTAATAATTCAACTTTGGCACATCCATACAGTTTTTATGGTGGATCCTTTGACAATTCCACCTCTAAAGTTTTCTAAAGGACCATCTTATTCATCTTTGCATGCGGTTCTCAGAGCAGTTTCTACAGCACAGTCAGACTTTAGAATCAGTGCAGCATGCCTTACTTCGTATATCTGATGGAGAGTCGCTCTCTCATAGAGGACTCAGAGCCGAGTCTGCAGGGCAGCTGTATGTGTGTGTGAGAGTGTGTGCTCAACCAACGGCTCATGCTTGTTGTTTCCTTTGGGGCAGGTCGTGATGAAGAGCGTGGGTTGTGAGTTTGGCTACTGCTGGCTAGGACTACTAGACTCCTAGGGTGTATTATTTTATGTTCTAATATTTTTAGGCAGGCAGGCAGGCAGGCAAGCAGCACCTACTTGTTACATGGACAGGAGCAAAGACCACAGAATTTTCCTAGATCGTTCAAATTCTTTTCTGCATCCTTCATGTCCTTATTGATTTGGTCCATCCCTTCTTCGATGCGCTCCAGTTGTTCTGATTAAACAACAAGCAATTTATCCCCCACAGAACGAAGCACGTCAGAAGAAGACAGGGAGGAAAGAAAGAAAAGAGGAAAGAGAGGACAAAGAAGAGAAGACAGAAAGAAAAAAAAAAAACTTCAGACAGTCACTGTGACAAAAGGAAAACAAAGGAGGAAAAAAACGGACGCCACCACATACGCAAAAAGACCCCTCCGTCACATGGTCAGTACCTACTTGTTACACGGACATATGAAAAGGCCACAGCATTTCCCTAAATCTTTTAAATTTTTCTCGGCCTCCTTCATGTCTTGGTTGATATGGTTCATGCCATCTTCAACACGATCGAGTTGTTCTGGTCAGGACAAAGGGATGACAGCAGTGGAATGAATTTTATTGGTTTTTTTTTTTTTTGGAGAAATGAACACTATCAAGCTGGATGTGGCTTATCTAGAGGGGACAGCATGCATTTGAGTGGATCTACTGACAGCAAAAGGATACCTACACTTTAAAACCTTCCATATATATAAATATATAAAGATCTTTCGTTCTAAAGTAAAATTGGATTGAGAACAAAAAAATTGACCACTTGATAATGGGAGGGTCCACAGAGTATTGAAACAGATCCCTGAGGTCAAAAGCAGTAACAGTGACAAGAGCCCAGCAGCATTTCAGAGCTCTTTTGATTTTAATTAGACCTCAGGAAAGAAATCTCTCACCCCAGCCCAACGCTATAGCATGCTGAGTCAGAGTCTGCGAGTCTCACTAAAACAGTGTGTGGAAATCACAGTTTATTTGTCTGGGTGGGGGTAAGGCATGAACATGGCGGAGGTGGCTGCGTGATCAGTGGGGATGCAGTCTGGCACTGTTAGATATGTTGTTAGGGGAGAAAAAGAAAGGCAGACTGTGGATGGGCCTGGAAGGAAGAAAGCCCAGCACCATCGTCAGATTTGTAGAATCCCTGGCTTTGATTTATTGGTTTTTATTTATTGGTTTCTAGCATGTAGGCATATTCAGAGAAATTTCAGACACAATTTGCAGTAACTTCACTGAATTAAGTGCAGGTGAAGTTGCCAAAAAAAATCTATCATCACAATACCTGGTCTTTTTTCCTAAATGTAACCATTATTAACCTCATGGAGATTCTTCAAAATGAAAAGTGAAAATGTAATGGTTTTAGTGCCAATGAAATGTACTGAACTACAGTTTGCCTTTCTTCACGTCAAACAATTCCAATTTCCTTGAAATGTCCCAAGATCATGTTTGTTTGTTTTTTTAATCAGGGCTCAAGGCAAAGTCACTGGACATTGGTTGGCACTTTGGATTAATTTTCTGCTATTGCATGCCACATAATCACATTACAAAGCATGGTTTTGACACAGGTAACCAGGGATTATACAAAAAAAAGATATTAGTGTTTAATGGGAAAGAGTGATGTTTGTCATCACCAGCTAAATCGATCGTTTTTTTTTTCCCCACACAGAGAAAGAAACTCATTCTTCTTTAAATTTTAAATTTTCTCTACTGATGGTTCAGTTTAAAACTGACCAGATGTGAAATACAAAAGGCAGTTAATTGAGAGTCTCAGTGGCCACATTTTTTTCTGTTAGTGTGCATCTTGAAGTAAAGAGGCACAAAAGGTAGGAAGGACAGAAGTATAAAGGATAAGGAAAGATTCAGAAAGATGTTAGTTGAAAGGAAAACAGTGAATAAACACCCTAAAACATATATATCGAACTATCTATTGGTTCATTAAGTCATCAATTTGATTCATCATCTGCGAATCAGTTAGATTACTTAATATTACTTAATATTACTTAATACCTGGTATACATTTACAATGAGAAATACAGATTCTATGATTTCATTATCCATCTGTAAAGCATTTAGACTTACCTCCTTGCTCATCCAGCATAACCAAAGTCCTGATACCAGCATCTTTACTCTATGCATCAAGAGGCATGGAGAGGTTGGCGTAGATGATGGTGAAAGAAAGTAGGAAAGAGTGGAAACAAAGATGAGGTACGATCACTAGGAGAAGTTACAGGATTCTTTTATGAGTTGGAGTCAAGGAAAGGTGCAGGATAACGAAATGTCAGGTTACAGGGTTACAGAGTTGTTTTATGAGCTGGACTCAGGGAAAGGTGTAGGATAAATATCAGCAGTTAAGAATGCACAGATACCTAACACACTGCCTTCTTCCTTTCCTCGGATTAAGCGTGATGAATCTTAATTATGTACGGCATGCAGCATTGCTTCTGAGAAACCTGTTAGAGAGGTGATACCTACGGACTGGGTCAGCACTGATTATAGTCCAACTGTTGTAGCTTATTTATCATGGAAACCATCAAAGTTCCATTGAATGAATGGCTCAGTGGCATCCTTAAGGAAGGATTCAGGAAGTCTTTAGAATGGATAAATTCCTTCCGTATGAAGTTTGGAGTTCAGCTTTTAGGATTCAGGAGCAAAAACGTAAGTGTTGAACCCTTATGCTTTGGCCAAATTACTGCACTATGAAAATGATACAGCAAATAGTCACTTCTGGGAATTATAATATCAGGTTAGACTTAATCATCACTAGTGAGAATGACTTAAATCAGATTATCTTCATTCATGACTTAAATCAGATTATCTTCAGTCATTTCTTAGTATTATTATAGGATCCAGCTAACTTTTAACATAT
>JAKKZN010000019.1:1565247-1583329 GCA_033441825.1 Pangasius elongatus
TATTCATTGTGCTGCTGCCACATGATTGGCTGATTGGATAACTGCAAAAATGTACAGGTGTACCTATTAAAGTGGATGGTGAGTGTGCATTGTAGCAGCTATAAACAGTTGTGCCCTCACCACCTTCTCTTGTTTGTTTCTCTCTTGAAGTCAGTAAGACACAAAAACAGAAAGTGGAACATCCTCTATCCTGTAACATTTCCTGTGGCAGAAAGCTTACTGTTACAAAGCACCCGAGACACCCAAGATTCCATCCATAAATGTAAAAAAAAAAAAAAAGCCTTTTTTTCCTGAAATCTTCATCATATCAATGATTATATGTCTTTGTTAAATAGCAAAATGGTTTTTCGTCTATTTATTATTCATCTTAGATTATGTGGAGCTTCCACCACGAATGAGATGTTACTATAGAAACGATAACTTATTCCAACAAGCATGTTTATATAAACCTCCGATGTGAACGATGTCCAGCACTATTGGCAGAGCCGTGCTGTTCTGGAACGTTAATCAACGCCTCCTGACCAATCACAATCGATAATTCAGCACCTCTGTGGTATAAGATATCTTAAACCATTTTGTATAACTTCATGTTACATTTCAATACACATCATGCACACTCTTCANTTTATTGCTCTCGGTTGTCACTTCTCCCCTGTTACAGGAGTCCTGAATCAGTAGAAATGGATGAGATCATGGCTGCGATGGTCCTCACCAGTCTGTCCTGTAGTCCAATGATCCAGAGCCCTACACAGAGAGATCCCTTACCACGTAAGTGATCTTCTCAAAAAAAACAAAAAGAAGCCCAGCACAGCAGACATTTGAATTATTTTTATTCACAGGGTTTGGGTGTGATGATCATTTAGATTCTATGTAAGTCTTTAGATATAAGAATATAAAGATTGAGCTAAGAGAAATGAGCTGGCATCCGACACTGCAGGCATAACCCTACTCAGTAATACCCACTAAATGTCTCGCTGACGTGCCTGTAGCCAAAAACCATATGGTGGAATGGGCATGGAAATGCACAGGAATAGCATCCAACTAATGTACCATCCTTTCACCCACCTCCACTCAGTCTCAGTCTCTCCATATGTATTGTCCAGATGGCCCACTGGATGTGGAGTGTGGTGGAGGGGAACTGTCGGACAGTGGCAGCAGCGGCTACTGGAGCTGGGAGCATGGCAGTGTCAGTCCTGCTCCCTCGCCATCCGTCACCGAGACAGACAGCAGCATGGGACAACTGGCAGATGAGGGGCTGCACATGGAGCTGGAGCTGGGGGCACGTGACGAGCTGGAGACCAGGCGGTGCAAGGTGAGAGTGATGACAGAGCAACGTAAGAGTTTTGCAGCAAATTGTGTGAAAATGCTTAGTAGCTTTTTCTCCCTCTGTGTGACAGACTTCGAGCAGGGGAGCGTATAGGTGTTTGTGGCCAGGCTGCGGCAAAGTGCTGACATCACGGGTTGGGATGAAACGTCACATCCGCATTCTCCATCTGGGGTGAGCTTTTCTGTTCAGGAAGAAGTGATTCGAGCACGTCATATATTTAGTATAGCTTAGTGCAGCTTTCTAAACATGAACCAGCTCTGTGTCTGTAGCACAGCTCATCAAATCACATGCATCTTTTGCTTTCTCATACGCAGTGCACCAGAGCAATCTCATAGAGAGGAAGATTTTTATTATACCGAGGTCTCCTCAGAGGAAGAGGAACCGACGCCTCCATCTCCTTCTCTGTCATTCACCAGTGGGCCCTGGTCCTCTTGCAGCTCCACCCCCAGCCAGCCCACTTCCCGAGAGGCCCCGCCCTCCTCCAGCACTCTCAGCCAATCCGCCCCCAGCAGTGTGTGGCAGATACACACGGAACATCTCTACCAGGTGACACATGTACCTCGTATGTTTTAGTGCGCTTTGTCGAAGAAACATGGCAACATGGCAGCTTTTAACACGTCACGTATGATAGTGCAGACCAAGTAGCAAAGTCGCACTTGCGTACTTCTGCTTCTGAATGATATAGAGTATGTAGAATGCATCTGAGTATAGTTTAGCATGTATAATTCTCTGTATTGGTTAAGGATTGGCTTTCTGTATGCCTCTGTGAACTTGTATTATAAAACAAAGCATGACTATTCACACTTGAAATAGTTAACGTTGGGTCATTTTAAACCTCGGGTAAACGGAATCCTGGGTTAGCTTGTTTCACGTTTCATATACTTCACCCTGAGTTAACAATTAATCCTGGGTATTCATAGTCTGACGTTTCACACTGTACATTCCTAACGGCTTGTCTCGCACTTTCGCGTCAGTGATTGGGTGTCTGTTGCTAAGCATCTAGCTGTAACTTTCTAACGCCGCGTCGTTTCACACTGTACATGTTTGGCACCACGATGCAGGGTTGACACTGAGAAAAGATGTGCTAACCCTGCTTCTGAGCAGGGTTTCATAACCCCCAGGTAAAAAGCGGTGCTAACCCTGGTTCTAAATTATAAACGTGAAACGTTCCTCTACCCGAGGTTAAAAGCGGGGTTTACAACAACGATAACCCGGGGTTAAGCGCAGTGTGAAAAGCCCTATAGGGTAAAACCATAAGGGCTCTACATGTGACCTTTTTTTGTACCCTAATTCTCGGTTATAATTCGTTTCTCCAGGCTTGTGCACCCTTTGAGGTGAACATGTCCCCAGACTCTGCTTCCTCCTGTGACTGGACTTCAGCTGGACTCCAGCTGAGACCTCAGGTAGCTCTTCAGTGTACACAGATGTACTTGCGTACTTAGATAGATATCTAGTTTTGCTAGACCAAGATAGTGGTAATTTAGATGGTCTTAAGGGCCGTTACTACACTATGCAGAACCTAAATTTGCTGCTGCTGCCTGCTTCTAATGCCTGGGAGCTCATGAAACGTCACTGGGGGATCACCTGTATGAGCCAATCAATACATGGTGGACTTTTCTCCTCACTTCTGAATTTAAAAAACACACCATTTATGATAATATCTAAAATTTTACATTGTAGGTACTGACTTCAGCATGTTCTCATAACTGTCACTGAGTATCATGAAGTGGTGATATTAAAACGAAAGATCTTCTCAGTAATATCCTTTATAATATCCTTTATCTTCACAAGGCATTAACTTTCCTTGATGATATTAAAAAGTGGCACAGGTCCAGGTAGCAACAAGTAGCATTTGTGCCTCATAGCTCCAGGGTCTAGGGATGGATTGTACGCTTTGCATGCTACTGGAGTTTCCTGTGTTCTCCTGCATCCACATGGGTTTCCTCCAGGTAATCTGGTTTCCTCCTAAAAATGCAGGTCGATGGATTGGCTACGCTAATTCGCCAGTTGACTGGCATACCATCCAGGGTGTATTCCTACCTTGCGCCCAGCGTTCCCGAGATTAGCTCCAAACACAGATACCTGGACAAAGCTAAATGACGATAAATAAAGATGAATGAATGTTCTGTTTGTTTCTATAGCCGTCCATGACATTAATTTCATCAGCCAAATGATGTCAGCATTTGTATGTGGGCGTCAGTCAGAGGAAATATAACCAGTGCAGGTATGCAATAGAAAGTCCTAGTTGCTATTTATACTTGTTAACGTCACTCACGTCGTGTTATGTGTGAAATCAGTGTATAGCCGTGATAAGCTAGTGTCTGCTTATTCTGGGTAGCGATGAAAGAAATGGAAATGAAACATCAACCAGGCCAGTGGAAGTGCTTATTGCTGCAGGGTTTGTCATAATTTTCCGCCATCGCCTGATTCACAGATCAGCATGTCACGCAGCCGCTCCATCAGCGTGGGCGAGCAGTGGCTACAGCGGAACAACGTTCCCTCCAGATCGCACACCGTGAGCGCATCGCCATCCAGGGGCCACTGCTCCATCCGGTTTGTGCTCTCCATTCTGAAATATCGTTAGCATGCGCATAACTCATTGTTTAGTCATTGTTTTCAGTGTTCTGTCCATTCCTCCATCCATCCGTCTCTCTTATAGTTAGTACGCATAACTGTTCAAACCCGTTTAAAGAAGCACTGCACCCAGCACACCAGTGTTCGCTAAATGCAAAACATTCATATACACGTTTCAGACTAGCCAGCCACGATGTCATTTGAGTGATTTCTGCCTGAGGTTATAATGTTTTAACAGTCTCCTTCCGTGTGTCTGCTCAGGAAAGGTCGAGGCGAGGCCAAAAAGTGCCGCAAGGTGTACGGCGTGGAGCGCAGGGATCAGTGGTGCACCGCCTGTCGCTGGAAGAAAGCCTGTCAGCGCTTCCCTGACTAAAAACATACAGACTTTCTGAAGCAAGCAAGAATCTCAGTCTTTCCTTTCTTTCATTGCACTACTCCTGGCACTGTAGAGGACCATGAGAATCCCTTTCTTTCTTTCTTTCTTTTTTTTTTTTTAACCTTTTGTACCTGTTTTCCAAAAGGAGCTGAATGATATTTTTTAATGATCTTTTTCTGTGACGTGGGTTCTGGTGATAGCTGTTGAGACTGTGTGGCGTGGTCCAGTCCCGATCCCTCTGACCTTCTTGTCAACCTATAAAGCAGTCGTGCACTACAACCGCTCTTGAGATTATTTAACTGATTGTCAGTTTTGGTATAAAGTGAACATCTGAACATTTGTATTGTTTTTTTTTTTTTTGCTGTTTTTATATCCTGAAATGTGTACTGGCAAAATGTTGTTCATTGTGTTTCTGTGTATTAGATTTCTTTTTTCTTTTTGATCTTTATAGTTTCTTGCATTTGACTGATGCCCATATGACAGCACTTCCTAATCAAGTAAAAATGCCACACGTGAGGTTAATGGTATATGCAGCTATAAGCAGCTATAACTTATGATTGATTACCAAAGTGCTATTGCAAGTCTCTTGCCATTCTGTTTTACAGTATTAAGAGGGTTTTTTTTTTTTTTTTTTGTCTGATGGATTAAAACCTTGGACAGATTGCAAGAATTTGCTGTTATACCCACATAGGATGCATAAAGAACAGGAAAGTGTTCAAATCAATTAAAACACACCTTATACCATAAGCACAAGAGAAGCTGATGGTTGCAAGACAAAGCACAAGAGAAATAGTAAACTATTTTATTGATATTTTTTGTGCATTTTATGTACAACTCGGACATTCGGAAAAAAAAAAAAAGATCACTTTGGAAAACAAAAATACCTGAATGATGTGTTTGAATCCTTTCACAAAGAAATAATGTAATATTACATATTTTCCACAAAGCCGTAAACGAAGAATACTGTAATGGACACACGAGACCTGTATGACCAATTCCTTGTTTTTGTTTTTGTTTTTTTTTTTCTACTGACAGACTACTTTCCAAAAAAAATGATAAAATAATAAACTTTTTTCTTTTTTTTTTTTATTAAAAACAAAAGGAATACTTGAAAGAGAAAAATATAATCACTAAAACAATTCCTGCTGAATATATGTACAAGGCATCCCGAAAGTCATACGTAGGGGAAATGAACACTTTTTAGCAAAATGGCTTTCAATATTTTACTAAGTAAACTGAGTAAAATATTGGAAGACATTTTGTTAAAAAAAAAGTGTTAATTTTATTTATTTATCTATTTATTTATTTTCAGATAGCCTTCAAGAATGTCTTTGACAAAAGACATATTAAACATATTAAAAATTGATTGAATTATTAACAAATTCAACAAGATGGAAGTGTTGTGGACCACGATATATGTATATGTGTGTGTGTGTGTGTGTGTGTGTGTATGTACATGTAGAAGGCAATTCATCTGTTAATTGTTGCTATTAGCTTTATTTTCTAATGGACTGACTGAGGCCAGGCTGTTATTCACCTCCGAGGACATGCTGGGTGCTCATCTATTATTTGTCCTCTCTTTATGGAGATACTCACAATATCCATCTAGATCAGGGTTTGTTTCAATTGGAAATCAAAGTGCTAGTGTGTGTGTGAGCTCTAGAGGGCAGCATTGCTCCATGGAGTTCATGTCAGCCCGAATAGGTTCGAAAGAGCGGTATTCTAAATGGGGATGCATCTAAAATGGCTCCCTGTCCAACACATTAGTGCTTAACAGGTGGCTATAAATTGGTCACACATTGGTGTAATATCTTGTCTAATACTAGATCATGCCTTGGCTCACCGTAATAACAGCGTTAAGTACATTCCTCCAGGTGTACAACCTGTTAACATTGTACAATTAGATGATACCTTTTTTTTTTTTCCTGGGGAGTTTAGTACACATGATTCGTGTGTGGTGCACTATATATGATGATAAGGACCCATTCTGATTTCAGCAGGCAACCCAACAGTTCTTAGTTAAAATCGAAAATTGGACACATTTTAAAAAATAATAATAATAAATAAATAAATCCATCCTGAATCATTCTTGCTTGCAATTAACCCATATCAAGTGTGCCCAAGTGTGCAAGATAGGATGATAAAATAGATAAAGTGCTTTTCCATTCACGACATTCAACTTCATAGGACAGATGAACGACCACAGTGCTCTGCGATTCCTCCTACATCCAAGCTGATACTGATGGACATGCTCAATGAAAGGTTCAGTGCATCGCTTTTATTTCTGCCAAGGTTAAAACTCAGGCAGCGGCTGAAATTCAAAACCAACAGCCTGTTGATTACTGAATTAGTGAGCACAATGAGCTCGAAATAACAATAGTGGAAACAACCAAACACAAATAAAAAAAAAAAAACATTCCTCATTGGATATCAATGCAATCTTGTTAATGTGTTTTAGCTCATCTTGGATGTGGTACATGATGGAGGTAAGAGGAGAGATCAGCACCTACTGTAGGGTGGTTAAACCTCATTCTTTTGTCGAACTGCAGCTGCAGACAGGTTGGCGAAGTGGCCCGAGCGGCCCGTGCGCGCGGTGAGACTCAGGTACTGCCTCAGCAGCTGGCTCACCCGCTTCTGGTTGTTCCACTTGCGGGCTGACTTGCGGATCCCAATGAAGCCACCGTAGCGCTTCTGCAGGGGTCTCCCAGAGCTCACCAGCTTACGGAAGCCGTGGCGGCCTTTCATAAAGCCGCCAAAGCGTTTGGACAGATTGAGGGCGGCGGCGCCATCTTGGTCCTGCTCTTCCCCCTTGTCAACCGTGCCTTGCTCCTCCTCGTCCTCCATACCCGAGTCGAGCCCCAGGTCATAGGTTTCCCCAAACGGATCTGATTTTTGTCCCTCCTCGGAAGGTTCGTGACTGCTGAGCGCCTGAGCCATGTGGCGGAATCGCTCCAAAGCTTCTGAGTATTCCACGCCCTCATCCTCCATCTTCACTATCGCCAGAGGCTTTTCTTCGTCATCTGTACGCTTCGATAAATCATGTGATGGCAATGCAGCTGGGTTTAGACCCACCACTTGGTAGCAGAGATCCCAGGTTTGAGCTGGGAACGCCTGGGACTCACATTCCAGCAAACACACCTGCCGAGACAGCAGCACATTCAGCATCACGTCACCGCCGGGTTAGACAAATGTGACTTTACCAGAATAGCCCTATTAGTGTAGTGATAAGGCACTTTGATAATTGAAAGGTACAGAAGGATAAATCCTCATTTTGGCCCTGATCATTAGTCATGCCATGATATCATATGATATCATAGCGGCTGCAACACTGCTTGTGGGTGTAGGAAAGGGTTCTGATGTGCCAAATGAGGCAAACTGTCTATTACGTAAGAAATAGAAATCATTACTTGTGGAGGGAAAGGCTATAAAAAAAATTAGGCTCCATATAGCTGACAGCTCTGACCAGGATGTGTGTGTCTATAGAAATTAATAACCCAATGCAAATTAAAATCAGGCTACAGAGGTTTCTCAGTGCCACGTGGACATGTGTGTTGGTTGGAAGAAGTTGTACATGCAATATGTCTGAAAAAAAAAAAAACATGATGAGAGTGCACACGTATACACATGTATGCATTCATAAGAGCAGGTAGCTCAATGTGAGCATAAAAATGAAAGAATGATAACATGAAATCTTCCCAGCCTTATGAGAATCCATGTAGCCACTCAGTAAAATGCTATCCACATAAGTGGCAGACTCTTCCCTAACCAATTATGTGCATATATTAACTCAAGTGACTCGGGCACAGCTTTTTGCGTGTTCAAACCCATTAGGAACTCGATGAAAGAGCAAGTGCTGTGACATTAAATGCAACTTTTTGTCTGTAATTTAAACACCACACAAAACCACACATTTTTTTGCATAATGCAAAATTCACACGTGAAATGTAAAACATGGGATGTGAGTGAGAAAGGGAGAGAGAGAGAAGAACTGATCACTCACAAGGGTGTTGAAAGTTTGCTGTGGAGGCAGGAGGAGTGCGCAGGTTAAACAATCTCCCTGGGTCAGTGACGCTGGTCCCTGCGTGTTTGAGTTGTTGTCTTCCTAGGTTTCACCACAGAAGTACCGAAGAAGTGTCTTCGGAGTTTTGAGCTGGAGCGCAGGGTCAAAGGTCACAGGATTCACTGAGTAAAACGTAGAAATGTAAACAGGAGTCAAGTCAAGAGTCAAAAACGAGTCATTTTGAACACAAAAAAACAATTATTTTTTTACAATGATGTTTTATAGATATACATATACAGTATGCCACTGGGTCATTATAAATAAAAACTGGTTAAAAATATCAAACTTAAAATGTGATTTTAGTCCCTGCTCACATTCTAATCATTCTCTTATCTAGAATCAAGCCTGTGCACACATCTGCCTGTGGGAGAATACCAAAGCATTGATTTAAAAAGAAATTGCTCATATTGATAATAATGCACATTGCAGTATAATACATCAGGTATTTCAAAATATAAATAGTCAGGCCTCTACCACACACGACTACCACACACTTGTAAGTAAAAATTCAATGTCTACTACTCCCAATGGATTACGTACTGTATTCAGACTTAATATTAGTGTTTTTCACACACAGGTAACAATACCATGTAATGAGTCATAATATCCGGCTGTGTTATTAATTGGTGTTTCCCTACCACTACACTGAAATAGGAAAAAAAAAAATCTGGTTCATTAGCCTGTATTGTTTACCATCTGATACGATATCTGAGCAAATCAACATGCCATACTTCACTCCTGACTCCGATGCCCATACTTCCATTTGGATTCATTTAGAGTCCGTGTTTGCATTAGACTGGAATGGCATGATAATTTCACGGTGCGATAACTTTTGAACCCAATTTCATGGGTTTTTGATAGTATCTGCTCAAAACCTCACGGTGCTGCTGAAGGACAAGAGCGCAGCAGCAGTGTCAGTGATAAATCCCTTGGTTAGGGAAGCTAGAAGAGCATCACTTCTAGTCTTTATTATTTTAAACAAAATAATGCAGAAAGAAATGCCATAGCAGTTATAATAAGTGTCAAGGAATGGTTTTATACCAGTATAGTAAAACATCTATACTGTTTATAGTATTTCGAGGTATATGGATATACTGTCACTTCCCATCTTAAATATACATCAACATTGATGAATTTTTTTATGTATTACAGCACATATAAAAGTCATTATTTAGATTATAATGCACATACTGGCATTTATTTTCAATTATCTACCCACAACCACAACCACAGCACTGCCACTGAGGCCAAACGTGACCAAATGAGGCAGGCAAGAGGAAATTTTATGCCATATGCCACTTAATTGTGCATATCTCCAGCCTGGGGCAGATGAGTTACCAAGTGTAGAAGAGACTTGCTCAAGGACAAAGTGTTAGAACTGGAAGGATGTTGATGTAGGATGTTAGAACTCGAGCTTTAATTGCACACCTTCTTGCCTCTGGTCCACATCTATAACCATGATGAAGCTATGACCTCTGAGTTTATCAGTCTTTACCACTCAGGACTCTTTTTTTTTTTTTAAAACCCTATAGCACAGCTGATTACTCTTTCTTAGCACATTATGTTGTGGAAGGCAAAATTAAACATTCACCATCTGTTTTTCCCCACGTTCAAAAGTTCATTAACGAAACTCATCATAGGCCTTAATTGATGTCTGAATTAGCATGTATGGCATAATGAAGAGGAAATGAGAGCGAGCGAGAGAGACTGGCAGCAGCAACGACTCTGAGTCACTCTGCCAGCACGTATTAGTCACGATGAGATTAGGGCCTCACACACTTCTTATCGACCTTTAACCAAAAATTAACCTCTGAACTGTAATAAAGTCGGATCAGAAGAAAAGTTTGATCAGTCATTCCTTTTAAATTCTCTATTCAGTGAACAAAAAGTAAAGCGGTGATTACAGGCCAATAATATGCTGCACGATTGTGAGCAGCGAGGCCATTTACGATGGGAGAATGAACGGAAAAACATTTTTCAGTCAATTTAGCTTCACACACTATTAATGCAGCTCAATTAATTTTCTAAAAGTTACGTGAAGGAAACTCTTTTTTTATTATCTCCCTCACTATAATCTTTTATCAAGCTGGGTTTCTAGAGATAATAGGGGTAATTAAAAGCAGGCAGTGTGAGATTGATGATTACACCCTAAGAGACCAAAGACCATCAAAAGCTTTCTCTCAGTGCTGAACTACTTTATTTATTTATCTATTTTTTAAATTTCTGTAGTTATTATCATATATATGTTCTAAAAACACATTCATTCTACAGTTTTCAAGAAATTTTCTATAGAAATTGGCTATCAGAAAAGTATCTATAGTCTTTATTCAGTGTAGGTTTCCCTAAAAAAAAAAAAAGTGAAAATATCATGAATATAGTACGTTTATCTAGTATTTCCTGTTATAAGATTACAATTAACCAAATTTAAGATTATTAAACCCATTTTGAGTAATTTATGCTCATTTCAAACGTTAAAATTTCTTTAAATTTCGATTGGCAAATATTTTTTTTCTAGAAAAATTAGCAAAATTATCTGCCAATAGAACAAGACATTTTTAAGCTTGAAATTAGTAAACATGTCTCGAAATAGATTTAATAATCTTATATTTGGTTTATTGTAGCTGTAGGCCTATAATGGGAAATACTAGGTAAATGTGACTATTTTCACTTGCTAAGACGTGAATGTTTTTTGCAGTGTAAAATCCAAATTTCCAGTAGGATGAAGCCACTGACTACATACAACTGACCTCAGTGTATAGTCCATGGTTTTAGTTTTGAAAGTGGGAGCATTGTATGGGGTTTTGACACCATTCCTCATTAATGTAGTGGTGTGTTGAATGTGTTGGTATGGGGCTGCATGCTGCAGTTGAGAGATTGCAAGTCTTCACTCACATTCCCTCAGGGAAGAGCCGTGAAATGATAAATCTGAGCCAATTTTAATCCGATTAAAGCAGTCCGCTCCCCTTCTCCCATCGAGGAGCCACCTGATGCTATCAACTCCAAAGTAAACAGCTAGTTCCATTTTTCATTCCTGAGAACCATCCAATCTGATTGACTGTGTTGCAGGCTGCGGACAGATAAGCAAACCTGTATGTCCGCACTGTGACGTCTGACGCCGTCTACGGAGAAGCAAGGGCAGCTCTCTAATTGTCCACGTCCCCCGCCACCACCTCAACCCCACCACCGCCCACAAGAATATGAAATGAAACATACTTTATTCCATGTTTATTACATAGTAAATAACAGCCCACTGCATTCAGCAATTTGATTTTGCCCTTCGCAATGGCATGGCATTCTAATCATCAGAACTCTCACTGTCATAACCATTTTCAGTCAGACACAGATGCATGAGCTCAGTCACTTTAATTGAGAATGCGCTGATACCCCAAAGGTATGGAGTCTGTGGAGATGATTTTACTCCGCCTCCACTAGCAAAGTAGCAATTATTGCATTATCCCTCAGTGCCCATGAGGGACTTTATCGTAAAGAAGAAGCAATCCAATGAAGTGAATGGATGCTTAGGGAATGGAGGTTGGGGAGACATTTACAAAAACTGTTACAAACTCTGAGCTGCCGGCTAAACTTCGGTGGAAAATGGCTATGGACTCAATCTGTCACAATTTCTCAGGAACTCATCTCATTACTGTTTTTGAACTTGTGATTAGGGAGGAGGCTGAAGTGAAAATGAAGGGCCAGTGCAGCTCATGTTTATAGTCAAATGCACATAAGCATTGACGAAGGACACATTTGAAAGTCTTTGCTTCAATATTCGTGTACGAGAACGTTTTTGTGTGCTGCCACATTCAAGTCTTCATCGATCGGAGTACCAGTCTCTGCGTTATACACGCCGTTTATTTTTTTGCTTTTACGGTGGATTAAAATGGAAAATTCTCAGAAACCATGAGCACATCAAATGCTTAAGCGTTTGCTTGTGCATATTTTCCATTACGAATAGCCTAAGGAGAGATTTTCCTCCTGCTGCGTGTGCACTTACTTCTTTACACTTACAATTTTGTACAACGTATAAAATTTTAAGTATAAAATTATTTGTTTACGAAATTAAACTATAACTGATGTACTCATCCTTTCTGGAACATCTTGCGGTACAAGCATTAATTTCCTGACAGATGTAACCAATTATGAGATGTTAAAAGCAATCACTGTAAGAAACTGCACTCCTAATGGAAAGCAGAATCAGACAATGAGGCAAAACATCAAATTATTTTCAGAATAGAGCTTTTTACTTGTATTCAGTGTTACGTCCTAATCATTTTTATGAGATAATATCCAGATAAATGTGTGTACGTGAAGGTTAATGTGAATTCAATTAATCCTGGCTAGTCATGCTCAAAGACATTACATTGGTTTCATGGGACATTTAATAAATGTTTGACATAAAATTAGGAGTGCCGAGGCCAGGACAAATGCTGCAGTCCCAAAACACTCTTGAGCGGCACAAGAAGATACGCATGCTTAGCCTTCTGATGAGGAAGAAATTACAGCTGGGCATTTCAGTTCAGTCAAATGGAAAATAAAGTCTTGCTTGTGTCAGGATAATGACAAAAGCAATGGTAAAAGAGCAAACAAACCCATTTGTGTCTGTAATGCAGGTTTTAAAATTGAATCTAAATGACTGTATTTGGCTCTTTCGAAGTCTTGTCAAATTCTGGTCAATGAATTCTCGAATTCTGGTCAATGCTACAAATGGCCAAATGGTCAAAAAAAGGTTCTGAATCATTTTAATTGAATTGCTGTCATCAGCAAATAATTAAACCCATATACATTATTTACACAGTTGTTGGCATTATTTTGGATTCATATTATTAAGATTACGATCCTCTACCTATTTTGTTGTAAACCTGTTTAAAGCAGATGTTATTTGTTGGGCAGAAATGTTCATTTGGAATGTAAATAGGGAGAATGACAGAAAAGTTGCATGATGGAATGGCAGAACTGAAGAAGAAATTCGGTGTTGTTGGGTTGCTGTTAGTTAAGAGGTTCCCATCAGAGCATTTGCATTATGTTCCATCAGTCATATCTGCAGCAATGCACTTACTGCTAAACCGTCTATAAATTTAGCCCTTTAGCCTGCATCTTGAAAGTCAGTAAGGTGTTTTAGAAAGCTTGGGCCAAGAGAGCACATTTTTGAAGTGCATGATTTCAGTAATGTTTCTTTGCCATTCCAAAGAAAGTTTGTGAAGTAAATGTAAAAAACAGAGCCAATCATAACTTTTAAACTGCTTCTGTAAACTCCATAAAATCCATGTAAGTAATTTTATATATATATATATATATATATATAAGAAAACAATACACTATATGCTGTATACATCAAAAGTGTAATAACAACCAGTGGAAGATCAGTGATGGTTTCTGAAAGGTGAAGTGATAAAAGATAAAACAGTATGTGATAACTAAGATAACTAATGGGTTCTTTGAAGAACTGCTTAGTCATTATAAATTGTCACATGGGATTTGAAAGGCACTGCAATGGGAGTTAATTTCATTTTGACTAAAAAAAACAGTCAACATGCCTGTAAATATCAAATCCAATGCTTTCTTTGGTGGTGACGTTAAAGATGAGTAAACCAAAGCAAAAGGAACAGTACTACCTCTTCACAATATTGGGCAATATATAACCACTTTTTGGAAAGCCTGTTTAAATCTAGATCTTCTACACACACACACAAACACACACACACACACACACACACACACACACACACACACACACACGGAAAGAGAAGAAGGATGTGCCAAGCCTTACCTGTGCTCCGGTGCTGAGGAAGTCGTCGTGTTCTTGCTCACACACACACTGACTCTTCAAGTGAGGCAGCAGTGTCCAACCCACAGCCTTGTTCAACTGCTCGCCTTCACTCTCTCTCCTCGCTTATAACAACCCGCCCCTTCCTCTGGTTCACCCCCCCCTCCCTCTACACACCCTCTCACTTTTCCACACCATAGACAGGGACAAGCTAAGGTGTGGAATCATGCATAACTTGAACTAGCAACCCTTAGTCAATGCTGACGTAGATACCTTCACCAACAACGTCACTTCTGCTCCCAAGCTCCCAAAAAAGGACTTGTGCTAAAAATAAATGAATACACATCCTCTGCTTAGGTGCGATAATACACACAAAAATTGACTGTCATTTTGCATAAATTAGAAGCCAATGGAAGGGAAGATCATTTGTAGCCAATGGTTGCATCCAAGAAGAAAAACAAACGCTCCCAGAGGCAAAGAATCATCTCAGTGGACTGCTGAGGCATCACAGCTCAGAGCAAAAGGAGAAGGAGAAAAAGATCAAGAGTGTCAATTTGTCAATAAAAAAAGAAAGAATCCATGCATCATTCAACACACTACAATAGTCTTGATTTTGTGTATTTAAATCCTTGTTTTCCTGCTCCCTGTCCAGTAAATCTATCATTTACAATATGTCACCAGTGTGAGAGGGCAAATTAAACATGCACCTTGTGGACTGTTGGTCCTGACAAAGACTGGACCCAAAGCTTAATTCTGTGCTGCTCCTGTGTGTAGTAGTTTCCTTTTGTCAGGCATACCCATGAGGTCAAAAGAGACCAATTACCAAGCAATGTGATGTTGAGAGAACAGTGGATATAAAATGTCGACATATCCCCTGTTAAAATTGTAGGTTTTTGTGGAAAAAAAAATAACTGAGATAAATCATGCCATCTTTTTCCAGTTTTAATGTTATATAGTAACCAACAAAATTCAAGTGAAAAACAAATAGAAAGATTATAGGTGTGTGCACACAGCAGAAGTGTGCACACCCCTTAACTGATACTTTGTTAAATCACTTTTAGCTCTCTTTGAGTAAGAGTCACCCAGCTTAGCACATCTTGATTTGGCAATTTCATTTCACCTTTCCTTGAAGAAATGCTCCAGATCTATCAAACTGTGAGGGGATCTCCTGTGCACAGCCCTCTTCAAGTCATTCCACAGGTTTTAATGATAAGATTTAGATCTGGGCTCTGACTGGGCCATTCCTAAATGTTGATCTTCTTCTTCTGAATTGAATATATATATATATATATATATATATATATATATATATATATGTGTGTGTGTGTGTGTGTGTGTAGAGAGAGAGAGAGAGATATATATAACATTAAATGTTACTTTAAATGGATAAACAGTATGATGTGTTCTTTTTAATACATACAAATTGTTAGCATTGGCAAATTGCTGTGGTATAAGAGGAATAAAACACTTAATGATAGCAGAAGTCTAATAAACAAAGAGAGCAGTGTGTTTGGAAAACTTGTATATGGAACCCTTTAGTCAAACCATTTTTTATATAACATAATGAGACACACTGATCAACAGTATGTGAAAAACAAACAGTATCAGAGTAATAAGATGAGCTGAATATTTTTACTGCAAAAACTAGAAAATCAATTAAACCGAATTTTAAAAAGACAGACTATTTTCAGATCAGTTATAGCTATGTGTTTTTGTTAAGCCTATGTAAAATACACTGTTAAATATCTTTGATCTTAATGAGTATGCTTTTGTGGAAATATTTTAATATTTAAAATATTAAAATCTAATTTAAAATCAGCCCCTGAATATGCAAGAGGTTAACAGCATACCATGTACCAAATTTTTTAACTTTCTCTAGTAAAGGACTAATAGAGTATGTATGGATATAAGCTTTTTTTTACCAGAATCCCTCAAAATACTAGGAATAGTTTACCACTCAGGGTGATTTTTGCACTATTTGCATTCCACAACTTGTCATAGCGTATATTTGGACATAACAAAAGCCCAAATAAAAATCTTCCAGGTCTATACAGATGAAATTCATCAGACACTGTGTCACATCATATTACTGGGGCCTATGAATCCCAGGCACTGCATCGAGGTCCAAATACATGATGGAATAAAGCTGCCTCCCCCCACTCACTCACTCGTCCAGCACCAAACTGAAATTGAAAAGTCAATTCCCCACAAAATATGCAATTAGGTGAGCAGGCATATTCACCTGTGTGACGCATTGTGCTCAGCCGACTCTGCTTGAAAAGCCATTTCACTGCCTTTCATCATTCCCAGCTCAAAGTTTTATTGTCTTATGAAGCGATGAAAAGCACTGATGCATGCCCAAGCCATTGGAGGAGACATGGCTTTGTTTTATGGGGAGCACAAGGCAATCAGCTGCCAAGACCTTGATGACAGTTATTACAACTGGACCTTTAATTGATTTCATGAGCTGAAAAGGGAAAAAAATGCAAGTATTAAATGATGTAGATCAAATAATATTTTTTTCTGGGAAGCATTCTTTGCAAGACTGAATCAACAAAGCAGGGACAACTGAAACATTTAAAACTAAAAATGCCCAAGAGGTGTCTTTTGAATTAATGAGATTAATGAGATATACTGTGTGTGTGTGTGTGTGTGTGTGTGTGTGTGTGTGTGTGTGTGTGTGTGTGTGTGTGTGTGTTATGATATACAGTCCCCTCTGAAAGTGTTGGAACGGCAAAGCCAATTCTTTTGTTTTTGCTTACACTGAGATAAAAAGATGAATATGAGATGATAGATCAGACTTTCAGCTTTCATTTCCTGATATTTACATCTAGATGTGTTAAACAACTTAGAACATGACACTTTTTGTTTGCATCCACCCATTTTTCAAGTGAAAAAAAACATTGGAATATATGACTGAAAAGTGTTTCTTTTTGCCCAGGTGTGCCCTGTTTAAAGAATTAATAGCTCTGAATGGCTACTCTTGGTTTGAGCTCTGGGTTTTTGTCTGTGAAGACTGCATTTGTTGTTAAAAATGATGAACCAATGTAAAGAAGAGAGAGCTGTCTATGGGAGAAATGCAAGCCATTTTGAAGCTGAGAAAAGAAGGGAAATCGATCAGAGCCATTTCAGAAGCATTGGGCATAACCAATATAACAATTTGGAACATCCTGAGAAAGAAAGAAACCACGAGTGTACTATCAATCAGACATTGAACAGGTTGGCCAAGGAAAACAACAGCAGCTGATCACAGAAACATTGTGAGAGCTGTGAAGAAAACCCCAAAAACAACAGTTAGTGACATCAACAGCAACAACCTCCACAGGGCAGGGGTGAAGGTATCTACCATTCGAAGAAGAACTTGAGAGCAGAAATATAGAGGCCATACCACAAGACGCAAACCACTCATCAGCAGGAATCATCAGAAGGTCTGAAAAAAGCTCTAGCCCCTGCTGCAGTTTTTATTATTCTAGGTACCAACAAAAAGCCTGCACTTTTTAATCGAAGCAGTTGTGGTGGATCATAAAAAACAAAAGTTCATTCAGATATTGCGGCATGAGACCACTCAGTGCTTTATAGGTCATTTGTAGTATTTTACTGTATAATCAATGCAAAATTTTACTGGGAGCCAATGCAGTATGGATAAGATAGGGGTGATTTGGTCATATTTTCTGGTTCTAGTAAGGACTCTGGCTGCTGCAGCCTGTACTCACTAGAACTTGTTTATGCACCAAGAGTGCTGGAACATCCAGACAGCAAGGCACTACAATAGTCCAACCTACAAGTAACAAAAGCATGAACTAGTTTTTCTGCATCTTGTTGTGACATTATATTTCTTATCTTGGCAATATTTCTGAGATTAATTAAGGCTATCCTAATAATATTATATACATGAGCTTCAAAACTTCTTCTTCTTCTTCTTCTTCTTTCGGCTTTTCCCTTCAGGGGTCACCACAGCGAATCATCACTCTCCACCTATCC
>JAKKZN010000019.1:1583429-1597519 GCA_033441825.1 Pangasius elongatus
CGATGGCGGTCGTTGTTAACCCGGGCCTCGACCGATCCGGTATGAAATTCGGAGTACTGACAATTCGCATGATTTAACGTTTTACGTTGTCTGGTGTCTTTCATCTTCCTTTGCTGAAATATGCAACTGTGTGTCATCAGCATAACACTGGAAGCTAATACCATATTTACAAATAATTGTATCTAGAGATCGCATGTTTAGAGAAAAAAGTAGTGGGCCTGAAACAGACATTTGTGGAACATTAACCTTTACTTTAGTATGCATAGAGACGCCACCATTTATAGATACAAACTGACAGCATTCAGTCAAATAAGACCTGAGATCCTGTCACGCAGGATCACGCACATGCTGCAAGTGCAGGAAAGACAAGACCAGTAGGGGGCAGTCATGTTTCATTTGAAAAAACACGGCTTGCTAGTAGATACAGTAGTTCTGCCAGGACATATGCTGTATACAGCATATACGCTTTTTCCAACCAAAAAGTGCTGTTTCTTGTACTGAAGCCCATGATCTGCTTGTGCTTAGCTAGCGGATCTGTGACCCTCTCTCAGAACTGCACATTAAACATTGTCGAGCCTTGTGTCTCGAGCTACAGTATGTTGTTCCATGTACCACCTGGTGGATATTGTGTGAAGCACAACAAACGAATTTAAATTCTAAGAAGTGTGCTTGTATGGTACCGCGTGATCATACGTGACAAATCACATGAAACCATGTGAAAAAAAGTGCATTCTAAAAGGCCAGATCTGTAGGTCATTTACCACTTTAACCAGTGCTGTCTTATTGTGATGAGGCCTAAATCCTGAGTAAAAGATTTCATGAATGTTATACTGCGCAAGTATGAGTCTAACTGCTGAGCTACAAGCTTTGGTAGGATCTTGAGGATAAAGGGGAGGTTTGATATTGGCCTATTGTTGGTAAGGGTCGAGATCAGGTTTTTTGATCAAGGATTTGGTAACTTCTTCTATTAGTATCTGTTTGTGGAAATGTGTAGGGAGAGGATCTAGTAAATGAGTTGAAGATTTTGAAGAGGAAGTTAGCAAAATTAGTTCAGCCTGTTGGCTGGGAGTAAAATATTCTTATTGTTCTACTGACGTGGTTATATTGTTGTCTACATAGTTTGTTATTGAATTTAATACTTAATTTTTGGCCTAATATTTTCAATTTTGTCATTGACAAAAATTCATAAAGTCATCGCTACTACATACTGTTGGTTTTTGTGCCTCTGTGGTGGTCTTGTTTCTTGTTTTGCTACTGTATTAAATAAGAATATAGAATTATCTTTGTTATCTTCTATTAGGGTGGAGATCTACACTGAACCAACAGAATTAAGAGCCTTTTTTTTATATAGAAGAAGGCTCTCCTTCCATGCAATTTGCAATACTACCAGTTAAGTTTGTCCCATTTACATTCTAATTTTCATGTGGTCTGTTTTAAGGTGTGGTGTGATTGTTATACCAGGATGCTAGTTTTTTCTTTCTAATTATAAGTGAGGCTAGATTATCTAGAATGTATAACAGGAACTTGGATTAGAACAAATCCAGAAGACTGGTACATGAAATAGACCATTCGTAGGTTTGAAACTCATAATCTTCCATACAACCTTCCTCTTATGAAAAATCAGCTCACTCATAGATAAACCTAGATGCCACATTGGCTTGGCTGCGATGCACTTAGTGAGTGTAGCATTGGCGCCATATTGGAGCAGTTTACAGTGGACTTTACAAACCTGGCAACAAGGCATTACACTTCACTAGTAGACATTCTATTTTAGTCATTATGTGTTGTTGATGCTGTTGACCATGGTGATGCATGTACATGCATGGTCTAGACTGTATAGTTGTTGACATCATGTACTTTGACACAAGGTCATTACTAGACTGCTGTTAACAGTTATTTCACCCACATAATCATGTACAAAAGGTTCACTGTAAATAAAGTTATATTATTAGTCTATTTATTTCTGACAAAATGGTTAGCTCATGAAAACTCCAAGGCCTGGACTGGAGAAAAGCACAGCAATGCCCTCAGTCAGTCAACTGAATAACACACACATCTACAAAACAACAGTCTGGGTGGGGTTTTTCTGACGTCCTCCCACCTTCCATAAAACATTCAGGAAGGTGTACTGGCAAGGCTGAATTGCCCCTAGGTGTCAATGAGAGTGTGAATATTTGGCATGGTGCACTGCGATGGTGCCTGTGCAATGCATCAAACATTATATTACATTATACTGTGCAGTATATCTTTTATATAGATCATTAATATTTACTGTTTATTGTCCTTCCATTTTAATTGGTTTAGTGCTTAGTCCTATGTGATTTCTTTATCTTCTCTAGCTTTCATGCTTATACCACCATCAGCTCCATCATACTTGTCATCTCGTAACCCCAGCCACTGGGGGTGTGCAGGTTAGTGCACTCACAAGCCTGGATAAATGGGGAGAGTCGTGTCAGGAAGGGCATCTGGTGTAAAACCTGGGCCAAATCAATATGTGGACAGTGGAAGGTGATCCACTGTGGTGACCCCTAATGGGAGCAGCTGAAAGAACAACAACATGAAAGTAAAATGGAAAATTGTAAGTGGGGTTATCACTTAAGTTTGAGATTGTTTTTTTTTTTTCTTTATTTTATTAAACATCATTGTAACTGTGCTAGAAGTAGCACTGACTCCCTGTAACATCAGCATAGCAATCACTTAACTTCTCACAATAGTAATGAAAACACGGCAACAAATTAACACCAAAATCGCAGTCACAACATTTCAATATTTAATGTGTTTCAGAGTCTTGTCCTTAAACATGTTTTTGTTTTCTCCTTAAAAATTCTTTTAAAAAAATTGTACTAACTTTTTTTTTACTTCATGTATTTATTAGGAATTATTCTTATTATAGGGGGAACAGTGGCTTAGTAGTTAGCACTGTTGCCTCACACCTCTGGGGTTGGGGGTTTGAATCTCTCCTGTGCCTGGTGTGTGCGCAGTTTGCATGTTCTCCCCGTGCTTTGGGGGTTTCCTCCGGGTACTCTGGTTTCCTCCCCAGTCCAAAGACATGCGTTGTAGGCTGAATGGCATTTCCAAATTGTCCGTACTATATGAATGTGTGTGTGATTGTGCCCTGTGATGGTTTAGCACCCCGTCCAGGGTGTCCTCTGCCTTGTGCCCCGAGTCCCCTGGGATAGGCTCCAGGCTCCTCGAGACCCTGTGTAGGACAAGCAGTACAGAGGATGCATATTAATATTATTTGAATTACTTCATATAATTAATATGTATGTATATAAGGATTTTTTATCTCATATTTGCTTGGCTAATTACTCAATTTGATTTTGTTACTTCAAACTAAATTGAGATACAATGCCTTATGTTAAGATGTTTCAGATTTTTAAAATGACGTCAAATCAACATGTCTGCTCACACTCTGAACAGATATGAGCTCACCTTCCACTGCTGTTAGATTTTTTTTTTTTATTTGCTTGTTTGTTTGTTTTTGTTTGTTTGTTTCTGGAGAAACCAACTTGCTTGTATCGTTACTTCATTTCATTGGTCGGTTTGAATCCGTTGTGACGATGTCGACGCTTATTGGTCACACGGGAACAGGAAACACAGTGTGACCAATAGGAGCGCAGCTTCGGCTGAAGGCGGGAAGCTCTGAAAGGTCGCAACTTCCGCCGAGTCCAGAGGCGGATGATATTTTGTATACATTTGATTTAGAGGAAGCGTTTTGCTGTTTTGCTTGCGCGCGAGAAAGCACGTTATTGTTTCATAGGATGGGTTTTTAACAAAAGCAGAGCTTCGACAACGTTCACTTGAACTTTTTTCATGGGTGAGTAAAGCAACAAGGCGTTATTATTTAACAAGGTTCTGACTTTTCCTTTCTGGTGGAAGTCCAGCAGTGTGAATGTGCAGCTTACACTGCCTCATGTCCTCACTGTGGTTAGTTAAGAGCTGTCTGTACCTGGTGACTTAACCTGAATAGTGTTGTTTCAGACTGCTTTTAAACATTTTGCTCATTTATATACAGTACTGTGCAGAAGTCACAGACCAAAGACCATGCAAAGACCTGCTCTAAAGCACACACACCTGCAAAAACAATGAAACTGATGAAATTCCACATCAAAAAAATCTATTATAAAGTAATCAGTAATAAATAAAGTCAGCATTTGGTGTAGCAACACTTTCTTTTAAACAATTAGCAGCCTCATGTATCATTTGTGCACTTTTATGAGTTTTCCTGAGCATCTTGGTGAACCTGCCACACTTCTAGAGACTCTGACTGTCTCACTGCTGTTTTTTTGTTTGTTTTTTGTTTTGTTTTGTTTTGTTTTTCATGCAAAACCCAGCAGTCTTCATTGTGCTTTTGTCTGAAAAGTGGTTGTATAAGATGTTGCTGTCTTTACTGACGTAAAAAAACACACACACACACACACACTTTTCTGTAACATTTCATTTTTTTTTGCTGGAAAAGTAATCTAATCTGAAATGTTTTTTTGTACTGAATCAGTAATGCAAAGTCATAAAAACATCTAAAAACATCTAAAACAAAATTTGGCCTAGCTAAAAAATTGTTTGAGACTTTTTCACAGTACTGTGTGTGTGTGTGTGTGTGCGTGCATGTATGTATGCATGTATGTATGCATGTATGTATGCATGTATGTATGCATGTATGTATGTATGTACATACATACATGTGTGTGTGTGTGTGTGTGTGTGTGTGTGTGTGTGTGTTTCCTGCTTCCTACTATGCATAATTCTCAACACGACACTTTTGCTGAACTGAAACTGGAGTCTTATTTGCACGTATCACAAGCACAAGTAAAGTTTGACAGCATTATAAAATCTTGTTCCCGCCCAAAAGTGAAAAGATTTCATTCCAGTTCCACTGAGCGACACCATGCCTACCTCTCCATTTATAATCTAATCTACTGACGGGATACCTGTATTACTGATGAATCTTTAAAGAATTCTAGGTTTGCAGTGGAATACGAGTTCTCACTTTGTTTATCATCAAGATCCACGTCAGTCTTCCGTCTCATCACCTGAGGACAAAATCCCGAGCCTCATCGTCATCTCTGCACTCGACTGATCACTGTTACATCACAGGGAAATAGTTGCTTAATAATTCAGTCAATTCTGTTCACTTGGCTTTTCATTAGGGCATTTAAACATGTTAGAAGTTTGCGGCTGTGGGCTGCACATATCGCCAGGGGGTGGTGCTATGCAAAATTGATCAATTTGTGAGAAATGAACACTTGTTTAGCTAAATAACTTTTACCACGTGTCATCTTTGCAGGCAGGCTAAATAAAAAGAAATTCATGTCATTTTGGTAAAATATTGTTCTGTTTTATTAATGTAAAGGTGTCAGTATATTATTGGCAGAAAAACAAAATTTAGGTCAAAATCTGTTTTTTTGTTTGCTTTTTGTTTTTTTTAAGAATTCAGTCCCATCACATATACAGTATTTATTTCCCCACATGTCTCCACTTTCTTTACTGAAACCTTATTATAGCAGTTTACAAAATATTTAAAATTAAATTACACCATCGAGAGCATCTTCTGACCAATCAGAATTGAGAATTCTGCAACACTGTGGTACGACTTATATATTGTATATTTTATGGTTGAGTTTCCGTGATTAATGGAAAACTTGCATTAGTTTATCAGTTAGACCCAACCCTTTAATATCAAAATAGTTAAAGCCATACAGTATATATTTTATTTATTGCGTAAATAAACAGTAGAGAAGAAGATGTAACCAAAGCAGTGAGCTTATTTACACAATGTTTAACAGCACCAGCCATATTTACATGTTACATCTTTGCAAAATAGTAACAGTATTTAATGCTGAATATTTAGCATGAGCTAATCTTTCTCGGGTGCATGCGTGAATTACGAGGCTCTGGACACGATTGCACCACCAACATCACATACATGTTCAAATGAAATCAAGACAAATTTTAAATCCTAGAATTTAGTTTATAGTGTGCCTTCAGTAAAATATCAGCTCAGACTTTTGGTGATGTTAATATTAGCCCCTGGTCTATTTGGAAAGCTAAGTTTGGTGTTGACATGATCTGCTGTGGTTTGAGGTGAACATCTTTTTCCTGTTATTGCAGCTCAAACAAACAAAACCGTCATCGCCCAAGACACTGGTGCACCACATATAACCCGGTGAGGGTAGAACCAGCTGTCATGGAGCAGGTGTACAGGCTGCAGCGGGAAGTGGGTCGAGGCAGCTATGGTGTGGTATTTGAGGGTCATGTGATGGAGACAGGGTGGTGGGGCTGCAGCGGAGACACGGTGGCCATCAAACGGCTGCCCTGCTGCAGTCCAGAAAGCATTCAGCTCTACTTGCAGGAGCTTTGGGCCATGAGAACCACTGCCAGGAGTCACCCGAACGTCATCGCCCTCCACAACTGCTTGCTGCAGACCGGCCCTAAAACGCTGCAGCCGCTGAAATCGGACAAGCTGCCGCTGGACCTCGTGGAGAGTGCCCTCAAAGGAAGGGTAGTGGACAAGGACTCTAAAAGTCAAGCAAGAAACGCAGACAGGTCTAAAAGGAGACTGACATCCACAGAGAAGTTGCCAAAACGGAGCTTGGCTCTGTGGCTGGTGATGGAGTATTGCGATGGCGGAGACCTGAACCAGTACATGCTGTCAAGGTGTCCAGACATCCAGAGGAACCATGAGGTGGTTCGGCAGCTCAGTAGCGCCATGACTTTCCTGCATGGATTGGGAATAGTGCACCGAGATCTGAAACCGGCCAATGTGCTCGTCTGCCTAACTAAAACTGGCCCAGTGATCAAGGTAATGCATGGGTAATTTAATCCTTCACACTGGTAGCGTCACAGGTCGCGTCAAGTCCTCATCCAATTCCATTTTCACAGCATTTCGATCCACTCCAGCTGCACCAGAGAAACATCAGTGAAGCACAGCTCTTGTTTTATGCTTTGGGTCTTTGTATATTTTGCACTCCATAGAAACCCACTGAAGTGACAAAAATCACAATTTCTGTGCACTATGCAAAAAAACGTCACGATTGTGCAACCTGTAGTTGCATAGCAACAGGTTTGTATTCTATATTACTCATTTCACGGCACCATGGAGAACAAGTGCACACACATTCCGGTTATTCACTGTCTCATGTCCTTTTTTTAGGTGAATGGTTTTTCTACCAGATCACTACAGACAAAACAAAGGCTCGAGAGCAAACAAGATAAAACAGTTGATTATTAAACAGTTGATATCTCGTTCAAAACGAAATTCACCTACTCATAATGGATAACTGAATACTGTAGTTGTTAAAGCGTATTAAAATCGAAGCACGCGCTTTCTCCTGCCAGGAGCTTGTACAGAAGCGCAGGACAAGTCTGGTCTGAATTCAGCGTTCTGCCCTGTGCAGCTCTATACAGCCTGTGATGTGATTGTCATACGTCTTAAATGTCTTCTTAAATTACAGTTCAAGAGGCCAGATTTACATCTGTGGAGGCAACCTTAACCATCCCAAGCACAAAAGCTCAACCTCAAGACTTTTTATCATGAGAAGCTCATTTATTGCATTGGATTATAAGGATTATTATTGCATTTGTTAATATTTGATACCACAGCGCTGTTGCATTCTCAAATCAGAAGATGATTCATTTTTTATAACGCCGTGGCTCGGACAGTAGTCCCAGCTGAATTTTAAACGATAACTTCATATTAATGCGCTCCTTCTAATACATCTTTTCAATAGTAGTGACTTGTTCACATGGGGCTAATAATAAACAGATTAAGTTATTTAATAAAGAAATTTGTATAACAGTTAACATATATCGATAGTGATTAAGGTTTGTGGAATAGCACATGACAGACTGGCTAGTTATATGAAAATAATAACGATTATCTGGGTGATAATGGATAGTGGGATTTATAAGTAGATCCCCATTATAACAGTGTACAAAATGGACAAATAGTGCGATTGTGCAACCAGTAAATTCATCACAGTTTTCACATGAAGTCCGGTTTGTTGAATCTATCCACTGTCCACTGATGGAGTCCTGAGTGCAAAACTCCTCGTGGCAACCTCAGCCCCAAAGCCACCACAGCAATCACAGTCCCAAACCATCACAGTACAGCTCCCTATATGAGATTCCCAAGCCATCTCCACAGCCCCCATTCTTTTTCCTTCGCAAGCATCTCTCCTTTCCTCCCTCTCTCTCAGCTTGTCGTTTTATCAAGACACTGGAAAGTGTAAACTCCTCTGTCCTGAAGACCCGTGCTGGAAAACGTTGCAAAGCACCATGACTGTCACAACTCGCTGACCCTCAAGACTCCTTCCATGAACATTAAATAAACGTCTCCTAACAAAAAAAAAAACTACCACATCTATGATCATACGTTTCACTTTGTTAAACAGCACGTATTTAAATTCTGTTTATTATTAGTCTTCGATTATGTAGAGCGTCCACCGTGCAAGTCCCTGTGTATGAGCTGTTACTACAGAAGCAATAACATATTAGAAGGAGTGCATTAATATAAACCTGTCGTTCATGTTCCAGCAGGAACTACTGTCCGAGCCGGGCTGTTGTACAGAAATAATGCACACCTTCTGACCAATCAGATTCGAGAATTCAACCACACTGGTGTATGAGTAATGTGTAAGCCACTCTTCTTGTTATATACGCTCACCATCCACTTTCAGCCAATCATGTGGCAGCAGCACAATGCATACAATCGCGCAGATGCAGGTCAAAAGCTTCGGGTAATGTTCACATCAAACATCAGACTGAAGAAAGAGTGTGATCACTGTGACTTTAACCGTGGCATAGATGTTGGTGCTAGATGGGCTGGTTTGAGTATTTCAGCAACTGCTGATCTCATGAGATCACTCACAGTTCGACGCACCAATTTTGTAAGGAAGAATATGTGCATTCATTATTCTTACATTTACCAGAAAGCGGTAGCTACGTTTTCCTAACAGATGTATGAATGTGTGAATGACGGCTTGTGCGTGTTTTGAATAAATGATTTGCTGACATGTTCTTACTCTAATAGCCGAAATCCTTAGCAAATATAAATGCTATTATAAATATAGTACAAATCCTACCAGTAGGTTTGTCCATCCAAAGCTGGACAGGAAACTCTCGCCGCTGGACACAAGCAATATTTACATCTGGTTCAGTAGATAGCCATGTCAGTTTTCTGTACTTCTGCCAAGAGCGGCTCATAAACTTGCAGGCGATTGTAAAAAACTTGCCGTATGTGTGCACCGGAACCAAAGCTCTGAGCTCTTATTTGTTGAGGCAGTGAATATGACTCTTGATTCATTCATTTATTCATCCATTTCCTTCATTTAGTTGTTTGTTTTGTAATGGGGGAAATTTAACACTGAACATAAACATTCAATATTTGTTTAGCCGGAATGGACAGATTTGTTTGTTCTCTTTCATTGCAGGCAGACATTTGGTTCATTTAAAAATTCACTCACGGTTTAGCTTTTTTTGGCGTAGTTTCTGTCCTTCTGTAGGCTCGCAAATCACCCAAGATGCACACATGAGCTCGCATAGTGCAACAGGTCATCAACGCTCTTCTCAAATCAGCAAAGCAGAACTTGGGTTGTATTTGAATACTTGTGATTTGTGACGGACTGGTTTCAATCCAGGATTTCAAAACCTGACAGAAGTTCATAATACAAAATAATCATAATTGTGTTAGTCGTGTTGGTTTATGTTTTATTCCTCTGCTACTGAGTGATGGAGAAATTATGTTTTCAGGTTGTCTGTCTGCCCTGATCTGCCCGAGATACTCATTAGTGTGATATCTGAAGAATAGCTTGTGTCCTGTTCATCATGCAGAGATGTTACTTACATGCTGATGTTCAGGAATTCAAGGCCCTTTTTTGGCTAGCTACATGCGTCTGTCCAGGATTCTCATTAGTGCGACATCTCAAGAATGTGTGTTTTGAATGTGTGTAGGATTTATATGGAACTGATTAGATTTTGGATTTGATCCAAACGGGTCACAGCAAATATTTGAAGGGTGTTTCTGGCATACAAATTAGTAACAAGAAAGACTACAGTTGCTGGTGGCGGAATCAGGCTTACTCTTGCTGTATTGGAAAAAATTGATCATATCTGGACACCATCGTATTTACTCAAATTCTGAAGTTTGTGCATCTTTACACTCCGAGTATTGAAGTCCGTGGTTTGATTTGTGTTCCAGGTGGCCGACTTTGGGCTGAGCAAGATGGTAGAAGGCCCCATGGAAGGAGAACGGAGCAGACTGGCCCTCTCCTCAACGTGTGGTTCTGACTTCTACATGGCCCCTGAGGTGTGGGCTGGACACAGCTACACAGCCCAAGCAGACATTTTCTCTCTAGGCGTCCTCTTCTGGGCCGTGCTAGAGAGGATCACCTTCCTGGAGGATGGCTCCAGCGAGGAGCAGTTAGGTGAGCGCAAGACACTGGTGCCAAGTCTCATGAATATGTTCCAAACCTAGTTTTGCTAGCCAGTAAAGCTGAGATATGATTCCAAATGTGTAAGTGGGTGCAACACGGTTCAAAATGTAACGACATTAGTAATGGGTGGTTGATCTGATATAATGGTTCTAGGGATTTTGGTATGGAGATATGGTATGGATTTCAATTACAATTACATTATACCGTGATGTATCCCAATACTTTTGATCATTTTAAACTAATGCTGAAATATTTCTCCATACCACCCACTACCACATGCCGTGCTTTTAACCCCATTTTGAAGTCCAGTTGGATCCTTACTTCATGATAAGGATGTTTAAAAGAATTAAAGGAATCAGTCCTGGGCCAGTGGGGCGTTTTATTCTAATTTCACATCTCAGTGACTACACTGCTTATTTCCGAACTGTACTGACTCTCCATACATACCTTGCACAATGTCCTTTGCTCATCTTTAATTATGCTTTGGCCTTAGACTTCCATGGAAACTACAAGAGCAGTCTCTTTTTCTCGTAACTGATAGAGCTGCTCTTTATTGAGATCAGCACTCATCGGAGCCCATTTTGGCCAAATGTGACCCCAAACTCACCCTTGCTAATGCCAGACAGTGCATTGGAGCCACATCAGGCATTTGAGTGCCTGACTTAAGGGCCCATTGACACGGTGTATTATTGGTGATGGACTAAATTGGTTTGAGCAAAGAGGCTTTGGATGGAGTGGCCAGCCAATTCAAGCAGGACTGTAATTACTCAGAGCTGGCTACCACAAAGGTCAGATGTCTCAGCCTATTTATTAAAGACAGTTAAGAGCTTTCAATGTTGTTTTTTCATCTCTCATCCATCAAAGTTATGGGGTGTGTTTCGTTTCCTTTGTGCTGTAGTGAATACTAATGAATGGTGCCTTGTGCCCCAGCTTTAATCTTACTCTTTGTAGTGATGGCTTTAACCAAAAACTTTGCTGTTGCTAATTTATATTCATTGACTTCCCTTGAATTGTAAATGCTTAATAATTTGGTGGTCAGACTGTACTTGACCTTTTCATTTTGCTCTTTTTTTTTTTTTTTTTTTTGGAGTTTGTAATATACTTTCATCCATCTACAGGCGCGTATGTGGAGAAGGGCCGATGGCTCACACCACTTGGAGAGGCTTTATGTCACAATCCAGCTCTGCAGTTGATAATCCCCATGCGGGCACGACGGGCACCGCCATTGCCTCCAACTCCGAGCCCCGACTTGTGTGCCCTGCTTTTGGACATGCTGGCGTTTGACCCTGACGCTCGTCCCACCGCGCTACAGCTGCAGGAGAGTGTTTATAGGGCCATAGACACTCACTGATCTCCAAACTCTCTTATTTATTTACTTAGATGCAATTTAACTATCTGCCTCTTCTGCCCATTGTGAGAACTTTATACTGAATGCATTGCTTGAGTTGCTTGAGGCTTTTTAAAAGTTGTACTATTTTAAGTGTATTGTGGATGTGTGTTGTCTGTGTTTGCTTGCGTGCCTGAATTCCCATGCTGTCGTTGTTCAGATATATAAAACAAACCCTTGAAATATCTCTGTACAGTGAAAAGTTCTACTTCTACAGTGAAAACTCTACACACCCGTTTAAATTGCGTTTTTTGTGACCTAAAAAAAAATGAAAGCAAGATAAATCATCTCAGATCTTTCTTTTTCCACCATTAGTGTTATATAGCAACCAACAAAATTCATCAGTTGTCTCTGTAGGATTTTCCTGACATCTCGGGACATCTGGCTGCACTTTCAAAGCACTTTCCAAGCATGGACAGGATATCACTTGCAAAATGTACTGATCAGGAGAGGGATATAAAAGATAAACATTAGATGTGCCATGGAACACGGTGAAGGCTGTCATCAGAAAAAGGGGCACCAGAGTGACATCACCCAGAGTGACATCATCAGGGAAGCTGCCAAGAGACCTAAAGTAGCTGCAGGAGTATCTGCAATTACTGCTCACTCAGTGCATGTACCAGCATTCTCTCGTATTCTTCACGTCTAAACTATGGGGTAGGGCAGCTAGATGGAAGCCCTTTCTCACAAAACCGCCCCAAACCATGCGGGAAAATGTGTAATATGGTCTGATGAGACCAAGGTACACTGTTATGGGCATAATTCTGAACGATATGTTTGCTGCAAAAAATAAGTCTGCTGATCACCCGAAGAACACAAAACCCACTGTGAAGCGTGGTGGTGGCAGCATCATGCTATGGAGCTGCTTCCCTTCAGCTGGGACTGGAGCTTTGGTCAAGATAGAGGGAATCACGGATAGCTCTATATTTGGCACAAAACCTGCAGGGCTCTGTTAGACAGCTGAAGATGAAGAAAGATTTTACCCTCCAGCACTATAACGACCCAAAACACAAATCCAAAGTCAACAAAGGAATGGCTTCAGAGGAAGAAGATAAATGTTAGGAATGACCCAGTCAGAGCCCAGATCTATCGAAAACCTGCAGAATGACATGAAAAGGGCTGTGCACAGGAGATCTCCTCACAATTTGATAGCGCTGTAGCATTGACTTAAAAAGACTGAGTGCTGTAGTACAAACAAAATGGCATTTTACAAAGTGTTAGTTAAGGGCGTGTGCACACTTATGCAACCAGGTTCTTTTGTTTTTTCTGTTTCTATGATATGTTTTTCACTTGAATTGTGTGTAAAGGTGGAAAATGATCTGACAATCTATCTTGGTTTCATTTTTTTTTCTTCACAAAAACTTGCAATTTTAACAGTGATTTGTAGATTTTTTCCCCCATATGCACTGCGTATTACACTATGGGTTTTTCGTTTGTGTGTTGGTTGAAAAAAAAATGTAACAGAATGTAAGTATGCTGCGGTATTCATTTTAGAATCGGAAATGTGTACTTTACAGATAGGCGACTTTCAGTCAGAGACAGTGACGAGGTTAATGGTGAATTCCGCACAATCCAGCTACTACAGGATTACAACAAATCACTTCACATTGATGGAGCAGTTTAATTTCAGGCAAAGTGAGTGCAGCCTGTAGTAGTTGCTCAGCTGAATGGAGCGTCCAACGCTCAGGCAGAGGAGAGGAGATGGAATTCTTTTGAGGACTGCCAGAATGCAGCTAGTAGGGGGGAAAATGCCATTTGTATCATTCAAAATGAATGCCTATTTAGTTTCCATAGCATTGAAGTAGCTGCTGAGCTTTTACCTTGGAGTTATTGCTCTTTTCTGCTGGTCTGTACTTGTTAAATTGTCCTTCGGCTCCGAGCTCCCCTCAGTCCATCATGGGAAATGAAACTTCCAGTTTGATTGATCTAGATTAAATCTGCTTGGATCCCAAACTGTTTCTTTTGGTTGAGCGGTCATATATCAACATATGGAAGAGACAAGAATCTATTGTTTATTAAATCTGCCAAGAGTCTCTTACACCCTTGAGTATCTCTAATCTAACTCCCTGTGTAGGTGAGCATATTGCTGATACAAGTAATAATCAAAATTAGGATGAATAGAAATCAATAGCTTTACTGTTTGATACGGAAAAGAAAAACGCAACCTGAAACGTTTGTGATTCTGGTGCTAATTGTTTTGGTTGGTATCTTATCTTTATTTCTGTGAGAAGTTAGCAGTTGTGTGGGACATTGCTAGTGCAGGTACAATG
>JAKKZN010000019.1:1613580-1627750 GCA_033441825.1 Pangasius elongatus
TACAAGCAAAAGATGCTTTAACAAAGTATTAGTTAAGAGGTGTGCACACTTATACAACCAGGTTACTGTAAGTGTTTTGCAAAGGTTTGATTTGGCAAAGGCGGAAAAAGACCTGACGTGAATTATCTTGGTTTCATGGGCGTGTGTAGACTTTTTATATCCACTGTACATCTACTTACACACAAATGTTCCCTGTGAAACTGATGTGAGGACAGCGATGGGGCTTGCACATCACCGCAACCACAGCGATCTAGACGGAGAAGGGAAAACACTGTCCATCGGTTCATTTGAAAATAAGACCTTTTAAGTGGGGATTTCTTGTCTCTTATTCTAAGTATCGATATCAGAGCTAAATATAATATCATCCAATACCTGATACTTATATATCTGATACTTACATGAAGCTTACTTACTTACATTCCTACTTCATGCATCTCTTCTGAATATTCACAAGATTAATCGTGTACATACATAAACACGTAACAAGTCACTTTTTTCCACTAACTTTTCAGGAATTCGCTTATAAATCATTTGAATTTATACATAAACATACAGTCAGCTCAAGAATCACTGTCACCCTGGGTAAAGATGGGTAATATATTTAATGAAGAATGTGTTTCTGGTTAATTAGGTCAATCTTACACACCGATCGAACTTTTAGTTAAAGTAAATGCGTTCTTAGGAAATAAGTTTTTTTTTTTTTTTTTTTTTTTAACCACAAATCCACATGATCCATCTTTCCACATCCTCCAGCGTCTCTCCTGTGATCTCTCTCTTCAATTCAGCTCCACAGGTTTTTAATGTGGTTTAGGTCAGAGGGTGAGCTTTGACTAGCTTCTTGGCAGAGAGAGACACATTTTCGTCTCACTCCTGGTACATCCTGTGGTCCATGATACCATGGATCCTAACAACAGGCCTCAATCCATTTATCACATTTTAATAAAGAGGTGTTTAAATATTTTCATAGGCCAACCTGAACTAAATCTTTACACCAGAGTTACAAAAGTTACAGTAATTCTTGTTTATTTCGTACTCACGCGCGTATACTGATGAATGACAATCACCCGTGGAGTGCAAAGTGTGTGCGTGACACAGCTCATTTGCGTTTAGCGACGCCCACAAAACTCCATATAAGGTAAAGCTCATAGTGCCATGAAAGTATGAAATGAGAACAAAATGAAAGAAAAGGAATTTCTCAGAGGCAGAAGTGGACGTTATTTTGACTCACGTCTAAGCCAATAACTAAAAATATTATTTAGCAGAACAACAGCGTATATAAATAGTAGGAAATTATTTATAATCGCACTATCCGGTGTCAACCAGATGAGAGTGTGTTTCTTTTTGAGTCTGGTTCCTCTCAAGGTTCTTCCTCATATCGTCTCAGGGAGTTTTTCCTCTCCACCGTCGCCTCTGCCTTGCCCATTAGGGGTGAATTTATCAATTTAAAATTTATATCTGGAATTTATTTATTTCTGTAAAGCTGTTTTGTGACAGTGTCCATTGTTAAAAGCACTACACAAATAAAATCGAAGTGAACTGAATCAGAAGCAACTTCGATTTAGCTTCCCAGCGTCTTTGGAGGGAAAAAAAAAAACAGCCTCACATCACTGATCCTCCACCGTACTTCATAATGGGGATTAGGCTTTTTTTTTTTTATCAGTATAACTGTCATTCTTTTCACACTAAGCCCATCCTGAGTGTTTGTTTCCAAAAAGCTCTACTGTTATCTCAGCTTGCCATAGAAACCCAGTTGCAGTCTAAGCTTCAGTAATGTCTAGCCTTCAGATATACTTTCCAAATAGTTTATTGGCATAAAGGTGGTGTCTAATTGCAGATTTGGAAACTCTGTGGCCCATCATCTTCTGCAAATATCCAACCGTGATCCTTGGAGGAATGTTGCGTCTTTAACCCGCTTTCTCGTCGTCTGTGTGGGGGTGAAATGCCCTTGCGTCCTCTTCCAGACAGATTCATTACAGCTCCAGCTGTTTTAAAATTTTCATTATTATGGCCCTAACGGTGGATATGAGCATTTTCACGCAGCTATTTTTATAGCCATTGCCTGATTTATGAAGGTTACAACACTTTTCATTTAAGTTGCGTATTCCCTAATCTTTCCATTGTTGAATGCCTAAGGGAATCTGGCCTCTGTGTCAGAAGTCATGGACGACTCCCTAACCACTCACAAGTTAAAAACAGAAAAAGTCAAATATAAACAGAAACCTTCAGTTACATTTTGTTCATAAGAATTTCTAGGGGTGTCAATAATGGTGATGTGGTTTTGTTTAAAAAAATAAATTAATTAACAATTTATATATTATAGTTAATAAAAAAGATATTTTTCCTTAAGCGAGTTTTAATTTTCCTTAGAATATAGAGTTCTCTCATACAGACTTCGCTTTGTGATGAAGCTAATTACCCACAAAAACATTTTTTAGAACTTTTTACCCATCTTTAGGAGAGGTGCTAATCATTCTGGAGCCTCTGTTCACACTTTGAATCGGTCATAGACTCTGTGATCATTTTGGTAAGAGGAATCCGTACCCCACTGGCTGTGCGAATGGGTTTGGCTTTCAGCTTTGGCACGAGGGCTCGTCGGTACTGGGGTGGCACCGCGGCGATGATGTCTACTAGCCGTGGCTGTGCTGAGAGGCCATATTTCGCTGAGGTCTTTGTCTTCAATCTGAAAAGATGTAACACATCGTGTGGTTCTGGTTTAACTCAGTTAGAAGGAGAGCGTACACTTTGTTAGTTACCTTCTGTATTGGATCTGTATTTGGTGTCAGCTTGTGACAAAACCTTATTCTTGCATTAACTGACTTGTCTTTGCTATGAACTTGTGTGAACCTCATCTTGGTGCTCTGCCGTGAAACCTGATGGCAGAATAATAAGGATGGGAGCACTTCAAGGTCTTCTTATACCACATAAGTGGGGTTGAATTATTTTTGTATAACAGCACGGCTCAGACGGTAGTTCCGGCCGGAACATGAATGATAGGATTATATTAATGCGCTCATTCTAATGCATTACTGTTTCTATAGCAACAGCTCATACACAGGGACTTGTACAACTTGTACTCCACATAATCTGGCTCTAATAATAAACAGATTTAAAAAAAAAATGTGGTGTTGTTTAACAAAGTAAAAGGTATAGTCATTGATGTGGTGAACTTTTTGTTTAGGAGACAGTTATTTAACATTTACGGAAGGAGTCTCGGTTGTAAGCTTTGTGAAAGTCAATGTTTCTCAGTGCAGGAAAGGCTTCAAGACAGTGGAGGTTACACTTTATTGTTTCTCGGTAATATGACAGGCTGCATTATTTGAGAGAAAGAGAGAGAGAAAGAGAATGACTGTTTATTGCAGCTATAATGTAGGTTGATACAGGAACTAACTTGTCTCTCAGATGTTCAACAATGTAATATCTAACAAAGAATTGTTAAAATGTGCGACGTTTCGTTCATTAATAAATTAAAATTTTTAATCTTTGGCAAATCTCTGTGGTATAAGCAGAATAACACACTTCAGATTGTGCTGGTGCAAGGAACTAAAGAATTTCAGGGGAAGGGGCAGTCGTAGCGGCAACTCCGCTGTGCGTTGCGCTGTATCACACCACCCCAGAGTGCATTATTTCCTTATAACAGCACGGTCTGTCATGTGTTACTCTTAACCCAAACAAATAAGCAGACAGTAGAGATACTAACGGTTCTTGCTTGAACCAATTTTCTTCATCATCTTGGCCATCCTCCTCCTCACTTGTGAGCAGAAGGTGAAGGTCTCATAAATATTTAACATGGTGTTATTGGCTGTTCCAGTCATTTAATGATGAATAATACATACAAACACACACACACACACACACACACACACACACACACACACACACACACAGGAGCTAATCACCTACAGTACATGTAATCACTAGGTTCTCTCTCTCTCTCTCTCTCTCCTCTTCTCTAAAATGTCTTCAGGAGAAATTCTCTATATAATGTTTACTGTTGGCTTCTTTTCTGTCTTGGAATAAACTCTGACTTGTGATTTTATTTTAGGACTCTGCATGTCACATGTTTTGGACTTCACTTACTTGTTAAGGTTGATATCTTTCCCCTGCTCATGAGCCTCAACCAACTGTTTGATGACGTCTGCAATCGTCATCATCATCAGTTCAGCCCGGCTGAGGTCACCTGATCAGATCAAAGACACGAATGACATCAATTCATTACACACATTTATAGCTTTTAAACCATTCAACTTAGTGCTATTGTCATCCAGCCAGCCATAGCTTCAGTGACATGGAAGGACTTCCCCCAGCCAGCTGACCTCCCAACAAATCATATTTTAAAAAACGTCATGAACTAATCATTAATGTAATATACATTAACAACTACTGCAAAACTTGCATCAGCTAGCCAGCTAGTTTTTTTTTTGACTTTCAGGATCACTTACTCTTCTTTTTCGGCTTTCCCATCTTGACTATAGCTCACATGAAGGTTAACCCGCTGTATCTTTTATTTATTTATTTTTTTATTTAAAACTTTTTAACAAAAATATTAACTAGCTGCACATGTGTCTACGTAAACAGAGCTAGCATGCAAGCGTCAACATGCTTAATGCCGCTAAGCAACGGGAAGTGTCGCAAAATGTTGCACTCACGACAGTTTAACGCTCCCTAGTGGCAGATCCGTTCCTTATCTTCTTTGGATTAAAGTTTTCGATCCTGCACAGCTCCTGATAATTCTGTCTGCTCCCTGCCTGTTTAGTTTTCACATGAGCAATGGTCATTTTACTGGATATCTTAATGAGCATATGTTCAAGCCATGTACAGACCAGTTTTAGGCTAATGCCCGCATCCCAGTGAACAGTAATATGGAGCAGTCTGGGATAGCATGTTAATTAACATGTCAACAAACCCATTCTTTTACTCAATGTCCTCCTAAAATGTTTTTCAGTTTAATGATTTTATTCTTTTAGTATTTCATTTCTTAATTTAGAAAGTATACAAGCAGGAATCAAGTTTTCCCCATGTTCTGTTTTAACTGATGATATTTATTTATTTATTTATTTATTTTTTTTTTTTTTTTTCCTTCTTTTGCTCCTTCAGCATACTCATATACCCATGGCAATGTTATGGGGTAAAATTTGTTTCAACATATTCATTCGTCTTCTGTAACTGATTCATCCTGGCCTGGGTGCCGTGGATCCAGAGTCTATCCCGAGAACATTTTGTGCTAGACGGGAGCTCACCCTTGGATGGGATGCCAGTTCACCACAGGGCACCATGAACACACACACACACACACTCACACACACACACAGGAGCTAATCACCTACAGTACATACATGTGTTTTGGGAGGTTGGAAGAAACCCCAGCCAGGGTTTTGAATAAAATGACACAGACCCCCTTTTTTATTTCATCAAACATTAGGCAGGTGGCAGGGTGGTAAGCGTGGGTAGCACTGCTGCCTCACAACTCCAGGGTCCATGCTTTAATCCTGAGCTTGGGTTACTGTCTTGCATGCTCTCCCCATGTTCACATGGGCTTCCTCTGGCTTCTCCGGTTTCCTCCCACTGTCCAAACATATGCACGTAGGCATACTGACTAACCAAAATTACCCTGTGTGTGAATGTGTGTTCACACTGACCTGGGGTGAATTCTCCCACGTTGTGCCCAGAGTTACTGGGAATAAACTCTGGATCCACACGACCCTGCCCAGGATAAATCGCATACTGAAGAATGAATGACAGAATGAACGAATGAATGAATGAATGAATTAAATATAAGGCACACTAGGAAAATTTGTACCATCATACAGTCAGGTCCATAAGTATTTGTTCGTAATTTTGCCTTTCACCACCACAACGGATTTGAGATGAAGCAATAAAGATGGGATTGAAGTGTACACTTTCAGCTTTAATTCAAGGGGTTTAACAAGAATATTGCATTAACCATTTAGGAATTACAGCCATTTTTTACAGTCCCTCCAGTTTTACAGGCTCAAAAGTAATTGGACAATTGATTGCTAAGCCGTTTCATGGCCAGTCACTGGTGTTTATTGATAATATGACTACTGATAGAAGTAGCAGGATGAATTCTGAAGTGTATAGAACTAAACTTTCTGCTCAGATTCAGTCAAATGCTGCAAAACTGACAGGATGCCGCATTTAATTTCTTAAATATTAAAAATAATCCTTATATTTATGATTGGTAGTTCGTCCAATTACTTTTGAGCCTGTGAAAATGGAGGGACTCTGTAAAAAATGGTTGTAATTCCTAAACAGTTAATAAAACATTTTTGTTAAACGCCTTGAATTAAAGCTGAAAGTCTACACTTCAGTCATATCTTGATTGCTTCATCTTAAATCCATTGCGGTGACAAAATCACGAAATTTGTGTAACTGTCCGAATACTTATGGACCCGGCTGTATTTATCTGTTGGAGCCATGTGAGATTTTCATTCCTGACCTCTTCACCCTCAGAAATTAGTTCAATTCAAGGTGGCATTATTTATGCTTGATTTAAGTTAATGAAGGTTTGGATGAAACTAGTCGATTAGAACTACAACTAGACCTGTTATAACAGTTTTAATGCCTTAGTCAGAGGTTTGACGTCATCACCACATACATCCGTGGCTATGTTACAGAGACCCCTGAGGCAGAAGCACAAGTCTACAGTAGTGCACTCCAAACACAAACACCCTTCCTGGTTGCCTTGGAGCAGATGAGTCATAACATGACTATTTCAGTCAGTGGAAAAAAAAAAAACAAAAAAAAAAAACAGACTTGGCATCTGAAATCAGTCATAAAGCCTAGGGGTTGACAGGCATAGCCTACGTTATCAGTATGGGACAGAAACCATAAAGTAAACAAAGTAGTAGAAATAGTAGTAGTAGTAGAAATAGCAGTAGCAGTAGTAGAAGCAGTACAAGTAGAAGTGTAGTATCAGTATTAGTATTAGCAGTAGCAGTAGTAGAAGCAGAAGTAGAAGTGTAGTATTAGTAGTAGTTGAAGTAGAAGTGTAGTATTAGTAGTAGTAGTAGTTGAAGTAGAAGTGTATCAGTAGTAGAAGCAGAAGTAGAAGTGTAGTATTAGTAGTAGTAGTAGTAGTAGGAGAAGCAGTAGTAGAGGTAGTAGTAGATGTGTAGTAGGCTACTTTCTTATGAAACAGTCTGAAGTTATATGGCTGTGAGTGACACACAGGACAGCAGCTTGGCAGCTCGTTATTAGCCGGAGGCTAGCCTAAAAGCTTATTCTTCCATGTTTATATGACCGGAGGCTTAGTGGGGATAGATGATATGGTATATGATATATATCTCTCAGACCTTGTCCCTGTAAAAAAGCAAAAAAAGATGCACTGGACAGAAAAGTGAACAGTGAAAGAGTTAATGTAGTCTGCTGTTGTAACCGGACACTCAGGGAAGTAGTAAAGCGACTCGCAGTGAGTTTGTTGATGCGGTAGGGTGTGTCTCCTTCCAGATCCACACGCCAACCCTGTCGACTTTACAGCCCTCAGTCGACAGCGCTGTTTAATAATCAATAGACATTAGCACCGAGCTAACGGGTGCCATTCCTGAGGAGGAAGTGATACCCAGCCTGCTGTATGAAGTGACCTGCGCGGTTACAGTCGTGGTTTTGACTCACTCCCAGGCCATTTCGGTGTAGCAGCTACAATGTATCAAGCCTTGAAGAAGATGTTTTTTACCGAGGCTCGGTGTCTGAGCGACGAGGCGAGCAAGAGCTTCGAGGCGCTTTTCGACAAGTTGGACGTGAATAAGGATGGGAAGGTGGACATCGCGGAGCTGAGGGAGGGCCTGGCCGCCATGGGCTTCTCTGTGGGCGCGGACGCGGCTCAGGTAAAGCCCTGCACACATCTCCTGCTAAGCCAAAACACTACTCTCTTCACTTTCACTACACAGTCCAGACTGTGTGCACTGTAGTTACTGTCACTCTTTTTTCCCCCCCTTAAAACCTTAACAACTTTTTCTTCAGTTCCTTCAGTCAAGGCAATTCTAATGGTTTCCACTACAAACACCACAACAAACCATTAGCTAAGCATTAAAACCAGTACCATTGCTGGTCCTTAATGGTATCCATTAGACATAACATGCCACCAATAAAAGGCAACAGATGACCTGTAGAGACCCACAGAGACCATTAGAGTTTCCATTAAAACCAATACAACTCCCATTAGAACCATTACAAATTCTGTGAGGATTTCTACTGGTGTTTTTTTCCCCCCAGCAGGAGTAACTTTAGAGCCTTCAGACTGGCCCAAGACTTAAGTGGAAAAACTGAGTTTGCTTTTTTTAGCTGAAAAGTCAGTGTTTTATTTCTCTGCATTAAACCTTCTTACTGACTCAGCCAAAGTGGATAATAACGCCTGCACAATAATCAATAAACCCTCCACTTCAGAGAACTAGGATATTTATCAGTCTCACAGCCACTAGTCTCCATAAAGATGGATAAAATACACATTTCTGTTCTGAAATATAGAAGAGACTGCTGATGCTTGCGCACCCACTACCGCATAGCATGCAGGAAGGCATCTGGATCGGGGGGATTAGTCTGAAACTACAAGGGTGAGGTGTGTCAGGTATGACAGACACACCTGCCTTGTTTTAGCAAGCCTCTTCTTCACTCTCTGACATCGACACACTCACAGTACTGACGCTGGAAATGCAGAGGCAAGTCCGAAATACCGTACGCAACAAAACCCCCAGTTCAGTGGCAGAACACTGTGGAAACGCTGACCAAAAACCAATCAAGAACAGAAAACCACAGTTATAGAAATCGTTAGAGGTATAGAAACACAGGTCAGTCTAACGATGAATAATGCAGAAGTCGCGGCAATAGTGGTAATGTACAAGGTGTCCCAGAAGTCTCCATACATAGGGGTCTATGTTTGCCAGCACCACGTGTGCCTTCATCAGTGGACGTTTGGCAACACTGTCACTGTGTGTGGTGTGCTTACCGTGTTTCCTGTTAAAGTCCTTCACAACCTTGCGACAGCTTCCCAATGCGGCCATGAGAATGACCTCAATACGTTCTTCTTTTGTCAAAGGCGTTATTAAAGGCTATCTGAAAAAATATAATATAAACTAAGTATGAAAATATTCGGCCTGGGACAAACCATGGGCACATTTTGACAGAGGTTTCGCTGAACTGAAATTGCATTTCTCAAACACAAGTAACGTTATAAAAAGGGTTACCCCAAAAGTGAAAAGGAAAATTGCTTTTAAAGATTCTATTCCTATTTCATACCTCTACATGTATATACTAATCAATTGTAGGGCTGCACAATATATCGAAATATCGCAAATGTAAATATCGCAATATGCATATCGCAAGGGCTTGGGATAAGAGAATGATTTTAATACTTCAAAAAGTTTTGGGGCGATGAAGACAGCAGAGATTGCTTTCTTTTCCTCAAAAGAACATGAAACATTTATGGTGGTTATGTCATGTTCAGTTAATATATATATATAATGTAAAATTTAAATTGATTTTACACACTCATAGCATTATAGTATCGCATTATTTAACAAGTTATCGCGTTTTTCTTCAATATCGTGCAGCCCTAAATCAATGTATGGAAAAGGAACATTACTTTCACATTTTAAAAGGTATAAAGTTATATTAAAAGTTATATTTACGGCTACAACAACTGATCAACAAATTGAAAAAAAAAAAAAAGTACAATAAAAATGGTTGGCAGTGAATTTCCTTCTTGTTATTAGTCACACATTTGTGTTAAAAGTGTTAAATAAAAGCACTCTTTATTAGTACAGTATTATGCTTCCGTCATGACATAATTTGTGGTTATTTTTTTTTTTGTGGTTGTTATTATCATTTGTTTGTGGGAATGTGAGAAACAGTGTCATGCCTCTGCTTGAACCATCAATACTAACCGCCTTGTATTGAGCTGTCAGTCCTTATCTGGTTTTCTAGCAGTGTTTATGGTCACATTTATCTAATTGATCTAACTTTCCTGCCCTGTCAGAAATATTGCCATAAGTTTTTATGACCGCTCGATGGGGTGAAATGAATGATTAATCTACAAAACAAATGTTTTCTCTCTTCGAAACATGTGTCCTGTCATGCAGTGTTGGCCAGTGAGTAGCGAAGCTATTTGAATCGATTAGCTTGTAAGAAGTTAAACTATTTTTTTTTCTCGATTCAGTAGTGCTGATGAATGATTCTCAACTCTTAAAAAAATCATACAAAATATAAGTGTCTTGTGTATCAAGTCATCAAGTCTCCATCCTGCTTTCAGCTCATATCGAAGTCGAGCCCTAAAAGAGTCGATTCACTCATTCCAGGCAGTGAAACCCGAAGAGTCAACCCCAAACCTTTGGAGTCGATTCCACACACCGAAAATGATTCGCCTCACCTGAACACGACAGATAAGACATTTAGCTGCAGAAAAGTGTGTGGAAGCAGTAAAAAAAATGTACAGATGAGTTGCTAGCTGTCAAGTGGTGGGAGGAGAGCTGGCAATGGGTGGGAATTAGCCCAAAGACCAAACTGGGGAGAAAACGGAGGGAAAGCTCTGTTTACAGTTGTATAAAGTTTCGTTTTGATTATCAGCATCATCCATATCAGTGTCGGTCTTATTACCTGAGGTAAAAGTCATTCATGGTACTACGTCGCCTCTCTTCTCGACTGATCACTCTTTGCTCTTACATCGGCAGGGAAATAATTGTTGATTAATTCGGTCAGTTCTTTTGACTGTTTTTTTTTTAAATTAATTTTATGATTTCCAGTGACTTCTGATGAGTTTTGCCAGGCTGTCTCACATATACACTGCAGCAGTAACATATATGAAGCTCATTTAAGTTCACGTAGCAAAAACACAAAGGCACACAGTTTACAATCTGGTTCTTGTTAACGTAATTATTCCAGCACACTGTTTTCCATCCAAAATAGCTCAATCTGCAAAGCTTACATGAAGGCTCGGAGGCTAAATGAGTTTTTTTTCTCTCTCTCTCTCTTCTACCAGAAAATCGTTTCTTCCGGGGACTCGGATAGAGACAACCAGCTTGACTTTGTAGAGTTTTCCAACTACCTGAAGGAACATGAGAAAAAGCTCAATCTGACTTTCAAGAGTCTAGACAAAAACAAGGATGGTAAGATTTCAAGCGAGATTTTTTTCCCCTCCTCCTCATGAACTTTTTCATTCGGCTAGTTCAACTTGTGTGTGAAACATAAGACTACCTATTAGTACCTCTGTTATACGATTGTCTAGTCCTATAGCTGTCATTCTTTCATATTTAAGGTCTAGAAGCCTGTAGATTATTATTATTTCTGTTAAAATAACAGTGTAACATTACCATAAATGGGAATAGCGACTACTCTTTCATGCTTTAAGATGACATTTTATTAGAATTTTGAGTAGTTGCATAAATAATTGTCCTTGCTTGATAATTGATTCATCACTTTGTGTTTTTTTTGCCCTTCTGTTCACTGTACTTGAGCATCATTTCACTTTTGTAGCAGATCAGTAAGGCCAATGATATAAATGTCAGATGTAGTCTGTAGGTAATTGTATATTTAATGCTTAACTTAAATTCGATTTGTTTGTCTGGCACTGCCCAGGTTATCTCCAGGGACACATTTTTCAGCCTGTAAGGCAAAGCCTGGAGTCTTTTAAACCGGTCTTTAAAATGATGCATGGAATATCTAATGGATACCACAACTACAGCATGCCTTTAAAGACACACGATATTGCCCAAAATGTTATGTTTCAATAGCATTTCATAAGATACAGCCTATTTATTCAATATCTTACCTTAGAAATTGAATGTACTGATTCTTCAGAATTTCTGCAGGTTTTTATCATTTAAAAAAAAAAAAAGAAAGAATCCAAAAGTAAATCGTGTCAGATCTTTTTCCACCTTGTGCGATATAGCAGCCAACAAAATTCAGTGAATGACAAACAGAAACATTTAGCCTGGTTGCATAAGTACGTACACGCTTGTATAATGGGGCATGTGACTGTGCTCAGAATTAGCCATCACATTCAGACTCATGTTAAGTGATTATCATACAGCTGTCATCAATGAAGTGATACTGATTAACTCCAAATAAAGATCAGCTGTGTCTGTGGGATTTTCTTGACATCATCTTGGTTTCATCCAACTGCTGAAGCCGTGGTCTGTAAAGAGCTCAGGAGAGGGGTACAAAAGAATTGACAAGATATTAGCTGTACCATGGAACTCTGTCAAAGCATCATCAGCAAGTGGAGAAAATCATAGTGACACCTCCAAAATAGACTAAAGGACAATTAAAAAAACCAGGGAAGCTGCCAAAATACCTACAGTAACATTAAAGGAGCTGCAGGAGTATCTGCAGTTACTGCTCACTCCATGCATGTGACAACAATCTCTCATATTCTTCACATGTCTGTGCTGTGGAGTAGGGTGGCTAGATGGAAGTCCTTTCTTATGGAAAAGAAACATCCAGGCCTGCAGAAATCACCCCAAATCATGTGGCAAAATGTGATATGGTCTGTTGAGACCAAGGTAGAACTTTTTGGACATAATTCTAAAAGATGTTTGGTGCAAAAACAAGACAGCTCATCACCTAAAGATCACCAAACCCAGAGTGAAGCATGGTGGTCGCAGCATCATGCTATGGGGCTGCTTCTGTTCAGCTGGGACTGGAATCATGGATAACTCCAAATAGCAGTCTGTTCTGGCACAAACTTTGCAGGCCTCTGTTAGACAGCTGAAGATGAAGAAAGATTTCATCTTCCAGCACAGATCTAAATCCTATTGAAAACCTGTGGAATGACTTGAAGAGGGCTTCAATGGCCTCAAAGATCTTGAGCATTTTTGCAAGGAAGAGTGAAATATAATTACCAAATCAAGAGGTGCTGTATGACATGCAAAAGATGCTTTAACAAAGTATTAGTTAAGAAGTGTGCATCCTTATACATCCAGGTTATTGTAAGTTTGATTCTTTTCCCTAAAACGTTTCTGTTTGCTCTAGCACTTGAAATGTGAATAAAAAGATCTGACACATATGACAGATATGCAACATGCTTGATGGTGTAATAGCTATACTCCAAACATGACAGCCATTTCCTTGGGCTTCTAAAGTTCCAAGAGTGTAGATGAGCTCCATTTCCTTACGTTTCCTCATTTCATTGCTCCCATAACAACAGTGATGCGATGCACACAGAGATGTCATTAATGTTATGTCCATCGCTGTTGAAGTGTCTTGCCTCTGGAATGGAGAAATCCTTCATTCTGATGGTGTGAATTTGCTTGACAGGAAGATTGGCCAGTCTCCTCTTGGTTTCTCTGATGTACATGTCTACACTGATTACACCTCTAACAGGAAAGACAATAGACAACTCATGTGCAGGTGCATGAGGAGTGATGGGTAATAAAAACCGATCCTTCAGGGCCTATGATTCTAGTGGCTTGTGTTAATGAATTCACATGATGAACATCTAGAACAATTGCATGCAAGAGTGCCTCAGGTTCTGTTGTCCTGATCATTTAACTATCTCCTGACAAGCATTATATTACATTTAAACGCGTACTGTAGATAGTTAATGTAATAGTATGTAAGTATGTGATCTGAGGCACACTGGTAGTTTGTTTAACGGAGGGATATGGATGGGGAAATTTGTTGGAATTTTTGCTGAACTATAGGAAACTGAAATGAACGAAAATAGCACATAGTTATTTGAGAATGGCTTGTCTGAATATGACTCGCAGTAACATTTCAAAATATTAACGATTTTAATTGAATATTAATTTGAAGGAAGCAAAGCCACATGTTTGGGAACCCCTGCTGTAGGAGATGAGTGGAAGTTCCTTAAAAAGGGAAGCTGTCTAAGGAGCATCCTGGAGGATATTGGTGTTAAAGTCTCATTACAGTGCCTTGCAGAAGTATTCATACCCATATTTTGTTTTTCCACATTTTGTCACGTTACAGCCACAAACAAAAATGTATTTTATTGGGATTTTATGTGATAGACCAACACAAAGTGGCACGTGATTGTGAAGTTGAAGGAAAATGATAAATTGTGTCAAATTTTTTACAAATAAATATTTGAAAAGTGTGATGAGCATTTGTATTCAGCCCCCAATAGTCAATACTTTGTAGAACCACCTTTCACTACAATTACAGCTGCGAGTCTTTTGGGGTATGTCTCTACCAGCTTTAG
>JAKKZN010000019.1:1633583-1647793 GCA_033441825.1 Pangasius elongatus
GGTTGAGGTCAGGGCTCTGTGCAGGACACTCGAGTTCTTCCACTCCAGCCTTCACACACCATGTCTTCATGGAGCTCTCTTGGTGCACAGGGGCATCGTCATGCTGGAACAGGTTTGGGCCTCTTAGTTCCAGTGAAGGGAAACTATAATGTTGCAGCATACCACATATGGAGTGATGGTCAGGTGTCAACAAACCATTGTTAGTAAATCTGTTTGTATACTCTATATTATCTTTTCCAGGCAAAACAGGAGTGCTCATTTATCTGGCTGTTCTAATTACGTTCTCAGGTGTGTTTAAAAATTAGCCAGTTTGGAACGACCATGATTAATAAACCTGGCATACTGGTTAAGTGACATACAGAGAATGGGGTCCAGGAAAGTGAAAATAAATCAAGAAAATTAATTGCTCAATAAATACACTACAAATTATGTACGTTATCTGTTAGCCCCTCTCAACCCCATCCATCGATGTATAGTGGTGTTTTAGTGTTACTTTGTTTGTGCCTTAGGTGTTGGATATAGGTGACAGTCTCACCATCCCAGATGAGTTCACAGAAGAGGAGAAGACGACTGGTCTGTGGTGGAAGCAGCTGGTTGCGGGTGCAGTGGCAGGGGCAGTGTCGCGCACAGGAACAGCTCCCCTGGACCGAATGAAAGTGTTTATGCAGGTACAGTCTATCGCAACAGCTTTTCATTTATTTCTTTTATTTCCTCTGTGCTTTTTTTGAGCTTAGGTCACACTCTCAGTATATTTGATTAAACAGACAGCATCTGAGGTCGATGGTAAAGACTATGTGTATAGCCACGATGTTTTAATGTTACAGGTTCATGCGTCAAAATCCAACAAAATCAGTCTGATCAGTGGGTTCAAGCAGATGATTAAAGAGGGCGGCATCACATCTTTGTGGCGGGGAAATGGTGTCAATGTACTGAAGATCGCCCCGGAAACAGCCATCAAGTTCATGGCGTATGAGCAGGTGAGAGATGAACATATATGTTTATTAGCCGTATTATATGAAAGACTGTAGTGTCAGGTGGACAGATTTGTCTGAAGGTTTGGGAGCGATGTAGCTACAGTGCCTTCAGAAAGTATTCACCCCCTAGCATTGTCCTTGTGCAGCAGTTACAGCTTTGTGTTATCTTGGGTCTGTCTGTGAGCGTTGCACATTTTAATGTTGGCATTTTCATCCATTCCTCAAAGGAGGTTTTCTCCAAGTCTGCCAAATTTCTTTGACTCAGCAAACCTTTTTTTAAGCCATTCATTTGTAGATTTTTCCCTGTGCTTTGGCCCATTGTCCTATTGGGACATAGATTTTCACCCTAGACACAGAGTTCTGGCTGACTGGAACAGGTTCTCCTCAAGAATTTGCATGTGTTTGACTTGATGTCAACAAGATTTTCAGTTCCTCCTGCTGAAAAGGAATGCCAGAGAATGATGCTCCCACCACCATTTTTGATGGTAGGAATGGTGTTACGTGGGTGTTGGGCTGCATTTGTAATCAAAATAATCTCTACTGTCAAGATATTATTAGTATTGTGTACTAATTTAACAAAATATGGCATGATGACAAACAGAGACTCAAGCCAGTGGTCGTGCACACCAGAAAAATGTTCTACAGATAAAAATACATTCAGTGGTCACTTTAATAGAAACACCTGTATACTTGCTCATTTATGCAGTTTTCCAAACAGCCGATTATGTGGCATAAAATCATGCAGATGCAGGTCAAGAGCTTCACGTAATATTCACACCAAACATCATAACTGGGAAAAAGTGTGATCTCTGTGACTTTAACCGTGGCATGGTTGTTGGAGCCAGATGGGCTGGTTTGAGTATTTCAGAAACTGCTGATCTCCTAACTGACCCAAACTGGACAGTTGAAGACTGGAGAAAGACCAGGTGATATTTTTTCCCTAATTTTCATCTGTCCAGTTTGGGTGAGTCTGTGCCCATGATAGCCTCAGATTCTTATTTTTGGCTGACAGGAGTGGAACCTGATGTGCTCTTCTGCTGTTGTAGCTCATCCACCTCAAGGTTCAATGTTTTGTGCATGGCGAGATTCTTTTCTGCTCATCACAGTTGTAAAGGATGATTATTTGAGTTACTATATCCTTCCTTGCAGCTCAAACCAATCTGGCCATTTTCCTCTGAACTCTCTTATCAACAAGGTGTCTCCTCCCACAGAACTGTCACTCACAGGATGTTTTTTGTTTTTCACACCATTCTGCATATACTCAAGTGAAATTCCCAGGAGATCAGCAGTTTCTGAAATACTCAAACCAGCCCATCTGGAACCAACATCCATGCCACGGTTAAAGTCACAGAGATCACACTTTTTCCCCATTCTTTTGTCTGATGTGAACATTAACTGAAGCTCTTGACCTGCATCTGCGTGGCTTTTTGCAGTGGGTTGCTGTCACATGATTGGCTGATTAGATAATTGCATGAATGCACAGGTGTTTCTAATAAAGTGGAGTGTAGATACAGCCTGAATTTTCTCTAAGGCATTAGATACCAACTTCAGCTATTGCTGTTCTCCATTAACAATGAATGAATGAATGAGTATAAATTACACTAGCCCTAGTAATCCTAGTAAACTAAAAGGCTGATGTCGCTGTACAGCGATCCAATAATGTATTCTCACTGATCATCTATCCACTAGTATAAGAGGCTGCTGTCCTCAGAGGGAGGAAAGATTCAGCCTCACGAGAGGTTCATGGCAGGCTCTCTGGCTGGAGCCACAGCACAGACAGCCATCTACCCTATGGAGGTAGGAGCATAAAAGAGAACTACGCCTTATTTGTTATTTGATCAGTATTCATCCAAAGAACGAACACTAACCCTGAATCATTAGGATAATTTGTGAGTCTTTTTTTTTTCCTTCAGGTGATGAAGACAAGACTGACACTGAGGAAAACCGGACAGTATTCCGGGATGTTCGACTGTGCCAAGAAGATCCTGAAGAAAGAAGGATTAAAGGCTTTTTATAAAGGCTACATTCCCAATATCCTGGGTATCATTCCCTACGCAGGAATAGACCTGGCTATCTATGAGGTGCAGTTTCTACTAGATACAGAACTGTAGAACGTGGCAGGTGTTTGTATTCAGGTCTAGTATTAAGGCTTGTAGCAGAATGGATTTTTGGGATGGAAACATCTGACAGACTAATTTCGGTTGATAAATGGCTCACGGATTATCTCAGTAGTGTGAGACCAGGTGTTAGCTGTCTGGTCATTTTTCAAGACACTATATTTCCCACCTAACCTTAAAGAGAACACATTTTGCTTTCACTGTTATTATTATACACAGAGCATCCTACTGATCACTAACTCTAGAAAACATTTGCAGTCAGTATATAAAATATCTACACACACCCCTGTGAAAATCACAGGTTTTTGTGATTTAAAAAAAATTAAACCAAGATCCATCTCTATCCACCTTTAATCTGATATAGCTACCAATAAAATTCTACTGAGAAACAAAAACATTTTAGGGAAGGAAAAAGAAAACACTTACAGTAGACTGGTTGTATTGTATAAGTGTGCACACTTTTTAACTAATACTTTGTTAAAGCATCTTTTGCTTGTAATACAGAACGTCTGATTTGGTCATTTCAGTTCACTCTCCACTGCAAAAATGCTCCAGATCTATCAAATTGTGAGGGAATCTCCTGTGCACAGCCCTCTGCAAGTCATTCCACGGGTTTTCGATAGGATCTAGATCTGGGTCATTCCTAAATCATCTTCTTCTGAAGCCATTCCTTTGTTGACTTTGGATTTGTGCTTTGGGTCGTTATTGTGCTGGAAGGTGAAGTTTTTCTTCATCTTAAGTGGTCTAGCTTTATCATGACTCGAGCTCCAGTCCCAGCTGAAGAGAAGCAAGCATGATGCCGCCACCACCATGCTTCACCGTGGGTATGGTGTTGGTTAAGTGATAAGATGTTATTGCCCAAAAAGTTTTACCTTGTTCTCACCAGACCACATAACACATTTTGCCACATGGTTTGCAGTGATTATGGCTTGGATTTTTTATTTTTTTTTGGAGGGGGGGAGCTTCCTTCTAGCCACCCTATCCCATAACTCAAACGTCAAGAATAGAAGAGATTGTTGTCACATGCAAGGAGTGAGCAGTACTTGACAGATATTCCTGCAGCTGCTTTCATGTTGCTGTTGGTCTCTTGGCAGCTTCCCTGATATGTTTTCCTTTTGTCCTTTCATCAATTCTGGAGGGACGTCCTGTTCTTGGTACTGTCTCTGTGATGCCCCATTTTGTCCACTCAATGATGATGGTCTTCAGAGTTCCATGGTGTATCTGATGTTTTTCAAAATGCTTTTGTACCCATCTCCTTATCAATGCCTTTTGACAATGAGGTACATGATAACTACTTTTGAAGTTTAAATGTGAATCCTCCCCCTTGTTGGCTATAAAACATTGAAGGTGGAAAAAGATGACATGGTTTATGTTGGTTTCATTGTTTTTTTACATCACAAAAACCTGTATTATAATAAGGGGTGTGTAGACTTTTATAGCCACTAATTTGTTACTTGGAAACATTATGTCATAAAATATAAGAGCCTGTTCCAGTAAGGAAATTCAGTCCATGCAAAAGTGGGAGAAGATACATGAAGGGATTGGGGAGTTTTTACAAATTGCACATGCATAGAATTTGTGGTGTTTCTTCTTCGCTTTCTTTTGTTGTCCAAAGCCAATTTATTGAAGTATGAGAAAAAAATAGAACAAATGTTATCATAGCTCTTCTGGTGTGTAGGTTAGATACATACACAACCTCAAGCACCAACAGCTGCCAGTACAGCTCTCTCTCTCTCTCTCTCCCTCTCTCTCTCTCTCTCTCTCTCGCCTTTCTCTCACTGTTTTTCCTTTCCTCTCTCCACACAGACCCTAAAGAACACCTGGTTGTCCCGCTACGCTACAGAGTCCGCTAACCCTGGCATACTCGTTCTGCTGGGGTGTGGTACCATCTCCAGCACATGCGGTCAGCTGGCCAGTTACCCTCTCGCCCTGATCAGGACACGCATGCAGGCCCAGGGTAAATATTCTTAGCATACTGTAAGTAAACTGTAATGATCCAGAAACACTTTGGTTGAACTACATTTTGAAATGTGTCTTGCTTTTTAAAGTAGTCTTGCAGGGATTTCAAAAGTTGTACTTTCCTGTTTGGATTAATACTAAAATATGGTCAGTTAGGGGGAAAAAAAAATAGGTGGAGAGAGTGAATCTTATCTTTGACTATTTCTCCTCCAGCGTCTGTGGAGGGCTCGGAGCCGGTGTCCATGACCAAACTAACAAAGAAGATTGTGGAGAAGGAAGGCTTCTTTGGCCTGTACCGTGGCATTGTACCCAATTTCATGAAAGTGATTCCTGCCGTCAGCATCAGCTACGTGGTGTACGAGTACATGAAGACTGGTTTAGGCATTTCGAAGTGAGGTGTATGTGTGCGTGTAGGTGGGTGCAGGGGGAGGGGGTATATGTGTGAGTCAAGCATGTGTGTGTTGAGGTAATATTATTGGGAAGTTGCATGAACCAAAGTATATTTCCAAAGGCACCAACAGCAGGAAGGAGTCATAGTGTAGGCCTTTATCTGTACTGAGTGTAACAGCTCATTTCCTGAATACCAGCGTACCAGTTTCCCAGTAATTCATAGTAATAAGATCTAATCCAGAGTATCTACTGGGCAATATGAACACACACATCTTGTGAAAATAGAAGATTTTATACCTTATGATGGTCTACTTTTGGGCTGGATTCCAACTTGAGGGATTTACTGCATTTGGGCCAAAATTGCCAAATACAGCTTTTACATTTAAAGAAAAATTACTTATAATGTAGTTTTATGTGTTAGGAATGCCATAATCTAAAATTATTCCAAGCCATATTGTCCACGTCCAAATCTGTTTAAAGCCTGAGTCCGTTCCTTGGATCTTTGTGCTGCAGGACTTTTGTGGAATAGACATTGTGCACCAGTGAAGCAGGTTTTATACGTCCTTTCAAAAAAAAAAAAAATCAGTCCAACTTTTCTCAGGTTTACAGTTTTTTTTTTTTTAAAAGTTGAATGCATAGGGTTCTAGTTCTAGTAGCAAAAGTTTACACAAACAAAATCTCTGGAGGTCTGCCTCTCAGTGTTTACTGTTTGTACTACCTTAAGATGCAAAAACAGAGAAATCTGTCCACCTTGGTAAACAAAAATGCACTTATTAATTATCATTTTGCACACTATTGCAAAAAAAAAAAAAAAAAAAACTTAATGTGCCTTAAATAAACCTTAAACTGATCCAAATTCATTTACAGACTGTTTAGTCATTATCAGAAAATCCTGTTTACATTGCAGTGAGTGTTTTAAAATATCTGAATAAACGTGGTGCTGTTCATCATCTTTTGTGTCGTGCATGTGCCTGATGACGTCTCATGATTTAAGAAGGTGAAGCGACATCTTTTCTCTGGTGCCATCTATTGGGGTAAGAATTTCATAACTCTTTCATTTATCATTTCACTGCAATTGACTGAAATCAAGACTTTAGAAAGTGTTGCGAGAGTTTTGCAGTGCCGTATTCCGTTTACTCTTAACAGTGTAAATGTAAAGTCAGCCGTTTAACTGATTTATCAGATTTATTGCTCATTCGATGAGGGGATAAAGAACACGCAAGTCATTGTAATCTTCCCCCTTTTTTTATTAAAACAAGAACACATGTATAGACAATAAATCACAGGGACGGGCAACACACACACACACACACACACACGCCTCAGCTTTCCTACGTCAATAATGACAGTTATTCAGTCAGCTTCTACCAGTTGATCTGTGGGCCCTGTCTCACTACTGCTTGTGTTTTACTTGTGATTTTCTTAGCCTTAAATAAAAAAAAAAAATGTACAAAGATTTTAAATGTTTCTAAAAGAAGTCTAGAGTTTGTGATTAATTGGCATGAACGGACTCTTAGATGGATGTGGTCATTTGACGTAAAGTGCAGTAGTAAACACTACTGATCCAGGTCTGTGTGCTATAAAGTATATGTCAAAACAGGAGGGAGTTCATGTTGAATTTCAGCCTTCCGGCAAATACAGTACATCGTACATGGCACATGGTTGTACATATTCAAGCTGAAGTCGATTGCATGCTTAATGAGATCTTGAACAGCAGAAGAACTGGAGCCCGTCCTTGCGTCCAACAGTGTGGCAACTCGTTGACAGTTTCTCTCACTGATTGTCTTGCCTCAGGGCAAATAGTTCACCAATGTTTTCTCAACTACATCTGCTTTCTATTACATGGGCTTTTACAGGCATTGGGTACAAAAAATAAAAAACAAACAAACAAAAAAAATGGTCCATCAGTAAGATGTATCCAATAACACAACAATTAGTAATATAAAAATTATACTGCTTTTGGACCAAAAATTGAAAGGGTATTTGACCATTACTTTTTAATACTGACCATAAAATGGATCAATATGGAAGCTTATAGCTTGGCATAATCCAGTCTAATGCAACAGGGGGGACAGAAATGGGAGGCTCAAGCCTTGGCAGTAACACAGATCTCAATCTGTGACGTAACAGCAGAATTATTTTTTTCCCCTCCCCTTTTCAGAGTTACAGTGTTCAAAAGCGAGCAGCAGCATCAGTGTTGCATACAATAGCATTGCACCATCGGTCTTTTTCCTAGTTAAACTATCAGTCTTATTCTTTTAACACACACACACACACACACACACACACATATACAATATGATATTGCTGTTTCTCTTAAATCTAAACAAATCTTAATCCAGGCAGATGCTATTACGGTTCAAAGGCCTTGGCTAAATTAAATCTCATCTCAGTGTTTTCCAGGCTGGTTCTCAGCCCCACCCCCAAGAGCACATTTTTTGCTCCCAGTATACCCACTGCATCATCAAGAAGATCTGGTTCATGTATTGTGAGAAAAAAGAAAAAAAGTGGACTGTTTGGGAGAAGAGAGAACCTGTTTGGAAAGCACTGCTCTATCTAAAGGCATTGTACGTGTAATTAACAGTAGCAGGAGGTTAACAGAAAATAGCATCATTTTGGTTTTTATTTTGTTAATAAACCATAAACGAATACAGCTAGGTACCATTTTCATTCTCCATCACCAAAGTCTAAGCCAGCAGCCTTTCATAGGACTTTCACTTGTTTCATGCTAATGGTTACCGCTTTGAGAAAAGGCACCAGAACATCAAACGACCTGAGATCTAAACTACAGTAAAAGCTACAGAACCTGCTGATGATACCTGAGAACAAACAACCAGTGACATTTGTAAAGCTTTAAATGTGGAAGCTTTGCAGGCCCGAGCTGTGAGCTCACTCAGCATGGGGTTGGTGCAGCGGCGTGGACTGTTGGTCGCGCACCACCCGAGAACGTCTGTAGAGGGCGCTGCATGCCAAAGCGCTGCTCTACCCATGAGACACGCATGTGTGGGTCATGACCCGGTGCAGTCACGATACTCGGTCCAGGAGAGGAGCTGCATCCAGTGTTTGAGACTTCACCTAAGACCAGAAGATGTGTGTTAGAAGAGTATAGTATTTACTTCTAACTAATCCGATACCAGCAGCACGTGCAGTGGAGTGATCATTAAACACATCAGCATTCTGTACTCGTTTATGGATAAAGCAACTGCTCTGCTCAGGTAACATCAATTTAGAAGCCAAGAGTTAAAAACAATAGCCAAATTATGTTAAGACTGTATGGAATAGTGTGAACATGCACCAACACACAGACACACATGCACACTCCCAAAGGCCGAACAGGCCCGGGGTGTACCTCTAGTGGCCCAGGGAGGAGTGAAGGAGATAGACTGTGGAGAGGGAGGAGAAAAGGAGCAGCCTAAAGAGTTGATCCTCAGCTCGTTCTTCTGGAAGTACTCAAACGGAGAAAGAGAAAGAAAGAAACAGGAGTGGAAAAACAGAGTGAAATTGAAGAAAGTGACAGGGCATTGTGCAGTGTGATGTTCAGGTGGTGTTGTGTTTACTCAAATGACTGAGACCTTCAGAAGTGTGCGGTTTGTGACTTGTGACAGTGGGTCACTGCAGTCTTCTTTTATGATTATTTCCTTTCACTTAGGCATAGACTGTACACGCATGACATCCGAGAATTCAAACACATTTTTTTCACTGTGTGAGCAAGCAGAAGGTGATGATCAGTTGACACTAGTAATATTTCACCCATTCTAACTTCAAGTGGCAGTGAGAATCACTTCAATACTTTCTTGTCCAAATGTGCAGACATGCCGACACCTTCAACAAAGTTTAGATTTGGGTTCCAAATGGCGCCTCCTCCCACCACCACTAAAGAGTCCTGTGGATGCCTCCCATGAAGGAACAGGGTCACCACTAGGACACCTTCCTACTTTTGGAGCAGCGATGGCTCAGTGGTCGCGGTTCTGGGTTACTGATTAGAAAGAGGATCAGTCCCCAGCACTGCCAAGCTGCTAGTGTTGGGTCTTTGCTCCAGGGGCACCATAGCATGGTAATACCCTGACCCTGCGCTCTGACCCCAACTTCCTTACACGCTGGGATATGAACGAAAAGAATTTCACTGTACTGTAAAGTATATGTGACAAATAAAGGCATTCGTCTTGTCTTTCTCCTACATCTTTTATCTGAAACATCACTCACTGGGCCCGACACACCCAGAGATGGTCTGAAGAGTGAAAACATCATTCATCTCACCAGTGGGTCCTGACAAGATTGTCACAGAGATCGAAATGTTTGACTCACGATTCATAACAAGAGGTTCTACTCAATCACTTCCTACTCTAAAGAAGGCCAGTGGTTTCCATTCAGTTCTAGGGCTGAAGCTGGTCCCTAAAACTCCTCTGTGCCATATGTTAAGGACATTACAGTTACATTGTAACCAGAGTTTTTTAATATTTTTGGCTCAGTGTGCCACAGTCCTCAACACTTTCTCTGCTTGTGATGTGAGAGGTTGTGACTGTGTGGCAGCTACAGTGAAGGTGTGACAGAATGGACTCACCTCAAGGTTTGTGCGAGCCTTTTTCAACACGTCTTGTGTCCTGGACACTGCGAAGAGACAAAGTGAGGCCACGTTATAGAGCTTTATGACAAAGAGCTGAGAAGACACTCAAACACTGTAGTACATGTGACATGAGTAACAAACAACTTGCTCATCAGTGAACACAGAAAGAGGAAAAGAGGAAGGAGATGTGCTCATGGCTCACGTTGGCTGACGATGAACTGCTCCATGCTGTCTTTGGTGCGGTTGGAGTTTCTCAGGGTCTCAAACGTATCTCTTAGAGTCTGTTCCTGTTCAGTGAGCTTGTGCCTCAGAGACACAACTTCTTCTCTCAAAGTTTGCTCCTACACACACACACACACACACACACACACAAAGTAAATACATAAAAAACACGCACATCTTTCCTTTGTCCAGTGCATAGATCATAGCATACAGGATCATGAGTCTTGTCTCGTAACAAAGCACTAAAAGACACACTGTGTCAGGCGTTTGGTCTCTCAGGCCTGGTCTCCGTGGACGTCCTGTGTTCTAACCTTTTGATGCTGTGATGTTGTGGTCTCGGCGCTAGGGAGAGCAGCCCTCCAGAACATCTTGAGGAGAGAACCCGTCTCCTCCAGAATCTGCTTTAAGGACTTAGTGCTGGTCAGGAAGTTGCTTACACAGCCCTGAATGGAGAACAACATGAACAACTTGAACATGTAACTAAATATTAAAGAAGCAGTTTGTCATTTCAGAGAAAATCATTGAAAAGCCTTCCACCACTTAAAAGACGCAGAACTGAGCAGCTGTATTCCACCAGTGGGCGGAGCTAATTTCCAGACCAGAAAAATGATTGAAATTATGTGATTATTACAGGTTTAGAAACACTTTAAACATTACAAACAGCACCACTGAAATACTAAGCAACACAAATAATTAACCGACGCTAGCAATGAAGGCAAGCTAGTGAAAAACTGTTATCATTCCCCCAATTTGCATATAGTAGCTTTTTATTAATTACTGACATTTTAGTATTTCTGCTGCTGTTTCTTACTGGACAAACACCATATAGTATATCTATCTCTATGACATGAAAGTCACCAAAATCTGCCAGGGGTATGATGGATCTAGAGTCTATCCTGGGAACATTGGATGTGAGGCAGGAATACACACACACACACACACACACACACACACACACACACACACACACACAGCCATTTATCATAGCCAATCCACCTACTGGCATGTTTTTGGGTGGTGGGAGGAAACCGGAGAACATGCTCAGAAACGCCACACAGACCGTGATCTACACTCAAGATTGAACTGGGGACCCTGGAGCTGTGAGGTGAAAAAGCTACGCGACATGGTGCCACTTTTCCACCCACCCATGAATCTATAGCGTATAAATCCATTTGCTCTTGGATGGCTGGCTTTCTGACTGACCTCATGCAGGTTGATCTCCAGGCTGGACTGCAGTGCTGCCTCCATCTTGCAGATGAGCACTTTGCCCTCCAGGAGCTGCTGCTGCAGGGAGCTGAAGTCGTCCCAGTGGCCCACAACATGACACCCTGTCCTGCAGGCAAACGAGCCATCTGGGACTGTACCCTCGTGACCTCCTGTACAGGGGTTTGGCACATTTACTCAGGCAAGAGATTACTCAGTACTTGCCTCAACATACTCTCACATCATGATCATAACTTTAAAAAAAAAAAAAAAAAGACCTAATCCCAGGCCTAATGATCAGGCAAATATCTATGAATATTATGATTGGGCATGTGACAGGTCTATGGAGCTGAACTCTATAAATGCTATAATAAATGTCACATAACATTTCTTTAGGATAGCTTTTACTTGATGAATTTGTTGATGATGAATTATTATTTTGAATTGTATTTTATTATTAACTGTTTATAATACATGCTTATGTACTTTGTTTTATGTTATGTACATCTGTTTCTATATTCTTTTCCTATTTAAAGTGCATTGAGAGACCTTTTTAAAAGCACTAATGTAAAATACATTATTATTATTATTATTATTATTATTATTATTATTATTATTATTATTATTATTATTATTACTAAGCACACCCATTTCTGTCCTGTCTTCTCTCATTCATACATTCATTCATTCATGTTCTTGGATCTGGAGATTAAGCCGGGAACACTGGGATGGGACACCAGTCCATCCTAGGGCACCACACACACACACACACAGTCACACCTAGGGGCAATTTAGCATAAAGGTGGATTGGGTGGTGGAGGGAAACTGGAGAACCTGGAGGAACCCACACGGACAAACTGCATTCAGACAGTAAGCTGAGCACAGGATCAACACGGGGAACCTAGAGCTGTTAACGCTACCCGCTGAGCCACTCTACATTACTGTGTTATTACACCTTGGTTTAAAAGTGACTAGTGAGGTTGGTTGATTGGTTCTCTCACCATGGAAGAGGTGTTTTCTAGCTGATAAGTGGAACACGTCTGGGTCAAGCCTGTCACTTAGCTGCTGCTCCAGCACGTGCATGCGAGACGGCGGCTCCTGCACTTCCGGTCCTAAAGGTGTAGAGATAAGAATGCATCAATCAGGAACAATTAGGATCCGCGTTGTAGGTGATGCGTACAGTGTATTCATATGGTTTACCTTTACTGTCATTTTGGGTGGTGGCACGCAACCTCTGGTATATCTGTAATTCACCCTGAAGCGAATGCACGAGTCGTCTGCTCTCACTCAGCTGCTGCTGGAGAACGTTAACTTCGTGCTGGAGCCTGAAGACACCAACACACATCCAGTCCAATGTCAGTGACTTCGCATTTGATCACTAGAACACAAAACATAGTCTAGTGCTGAAATGAATGCAGCGTCATACAGCCATACCTGTTAGCATTCTCCTGGCTGATCTGTTTGTCCTGCTTCAGCTGCAGTACTACCTGCGTCTGCTCTCGCATCTGCTCTCGCATCTGCGCTCGCAGCTGCCTGAACTGCCCCGCCCACCTTTCCGCTTCCAGCTCCGCCTGCTTCATGCCATCTTCAGAAGAACAGAAACATTTACAGGTCAGATATAACGTCACTGAAATGCAGACGCCGCGCTTAAACACAAAAACGAAAACATAATTCGATGTGAAACGAGCCTCTGTGTTTGTGTGTTTGTGCTAATATAATGATAAAGATAATTAGACAATTAACGTTTAATAGACTCAATATCACATAACGGTTCTTCTGTGGTGTTTAGGATGTGTTTAATCATGAGTCAGATATATATATCTATATATACTGTAGCTGTTGCATGCGATGTGTGCTGCACCTCTGCTCGCCTGCTGGAGCTGACTCTGGAGAGCGTGATTCTCCTCCTTAAGGACTCGAACCTCATTAGACAGCCGACTGACGGAGTCAAGCCCCTGGATGTAGATGTTTGTAGGAGCACCTAATGAGTGATAAACATAGAAAAAAGCTAAACATAACATTCCATGAATTCCATGACTGGGCAGACCATGGATTGATTGATTGATTGATTGATTTAATGCATGTATGTAATTTGTTTAATGTGTGTGCTAGGGGTATAACATAATGCCATGACGTGTATCTGTGTCTGTATCTGTTTAATATCTATATATCCAGATCGGGATCTGTATCCAGATGTAAACTGGATAGTTTACTGGATAACAAAACTGTGAAAGTTGCTGAATTGATCAAATAATGCCAATGTTTTTGTTAATTCAGTGCACTCACCTGTAAAGAAAATATGACCATGGTTTAAACGATAAGCTGACTGATCACATATCAGCTACGCTTACAGCTAAGTTCATTTTTCATTTTCTCCACATAACATTCAGTCCTTGAGATGTGCATTGTCTACGATCTCAGCAACTAATTCATTAGTAGTGTCATATTTGTGTGTCTAATACTGAGTGACATTCCATAGTTTTTCTGAGTTATTTCAGTGTGATATATTGTGGGTACAAAGACTGTCAGCCAGTGGAGCTGGAATTGACACTGATAAGTCAAGATAAGTCCAAGGTCAGAATATTAAAGGGGTCGGAAAGTTTCCGAACAGTGTGTAATTCTGGTGAGTGTGGGAAAGAGGTGAAGAAGCGCGTGCAGGCAGGTTGGAATGCGTGGAGAAAGGTGTCTGGAGTTCTGTGTGATGGAAAAATATCAGCGAGAGTCAAGGGGAAGGTGTACGAGACAGTGGTGAGAGCGGCCATGCTGTATGGTTTAGAGACA
>JAKKZN010000019.1:1647893-1663264 GCA_033441825.1 Pangasius elongatus
GATGCAGAAGATAGGGATAGGTGGAGAGTGATGATTCGCTGTGGCGACCCCTGAAGGGAAAAGCCGAAAGAAGAAGTGTAATTCTGTATTTCCGTGCTGAGGTGCGCAGTTTCAGTATTAACTCCTCAAATTTATATACAGCTCAATGATGGTGTTAAACCGTCTACTCACTACAGATCCAGTAATCAAAGATAATGTAGGTAATGTTAATTCATCATGCAGTAATCTAAATTAATAATAATGTGATAAACCAAAATATTATTAATATATATGTAAAGCAATCCAAATTGATTGTCATTTCTTTGCTTATCTGAAAGAGACTACAGTATGTGGTACTTTTGATAGTTAATGTGATTCTCAGACCTCCATCTTGTATCTTGGAGCCTAGTTTCTCTGCCAGCTGCTGTCTTAGACTTTCGTTGGTCTGGATGGAATCTTCAAGACGTCGCTGGAGACTGCGAATCTCCCTCAGGTGCTCCTCCATCAAGTCTGTTCCTGTGATACAGCATGGAGAGCAAGAACAAGGATCAGATCAGCCATGTCCTGCTGACATGTTATGGAAAAGTGGAAATCTATACACATATGTATTTATACAGCTTTCCCGGAGTGTCCTTTTTACCTGTGTGACGTGCACCAGACTGATAACCCGTTGAGCTTGAGGAAACATCATTATAAGAGCTTTCTCTCTTTTGCGGAGCCCCATAGCCATTCGGGCTAGCATGAAGGCTAGCAAAAGGAGATTGCTGGAAGGCATGCTGGGATGGTAGGTGAAAGTTACTGTGGTCAGACTGGTGGAAAACATCCGTCAGGGGTTTGACCTGTGCACCGCTAAAACCTGCATAAAGAGAAAGAAGGTATCAGATTAGTGATATTTATTCATTTTCTGCAATTAATTTAGGGGTTCCCAAACTTCTAACAGCCCTAAATGGATATTATGAATTTTCTGCGACGCCATCCCTTGACTATCCTACATTATTGTTTTATTCCAGATTTATCCAGATTTATCAGACTGCTGTAACACTGAACATTTTATTATGTTAATAACATAACAAGGGATCTTCCTTATAAAAGAGCTTTGTTTCTGTAAATACTTTCCTCTGTCATCGTGATTGTTGTCATGAGCTGCATCTCAATTAAAAAGTTCTGACCTTACATTCAAAAGTGTTTACTAATCTAGAAAGTCCAGAAGAACAGTACACAAAACAAACCTTTCGGTAGGTATAAAGGCAACATAAAAGTTTTTTAAAATTAAAACACTAACTGTAATAGGAAAACCGGTTAGCGTTAGTATTCGGTACTGGTCTAGAAGAGTGTGTATGCGATCTGAGACAAGACTGTTTAGCAGAGGTAAATAGACAGGGGAATTTGACCACTTGCTAACTTGCTAACTACACTAGTGCAGTGTATCAGGATAGTGACAAAATAACACAAAATAACATTTCAAAATATTAGCACACAAAATCCATCTTTCACACTGCCAAGTTTAATTTCTAAGATAAATGAATGAAACGAATGAGGAGATTTGTAACTCAAACAACCCTCATTTGGTCTGAATATTAATCCTGACCATGGAACCATTACACAAAATGCAAAATATGAACAAACTTTTCCAACATGCCATGCTGAATTGTTAAAGTAAATAAAAGAACTGATATGCACAACTTCCCGATAGCTTTACTTCTGAATTATTAATTTGTTAGAAGGGGAGCTGCTTGATTGTCAGACACTGGTGTGTAAGTATATGAAAAAGATCACATTTCAGTGCAATGATAGTGGTGTTAACTTCATTGGGAGGCTTAATGAGTGACACACACACACACAAACACACACACAGATGCTCACTGTTCGCTAACTGCCTCTGCAGCCTCTGCAGCTCCTGGTGCACCTCAGCCAGAGAGAAGCCCCCTGTGGTGCTAGAACGGGGTCTTGGGTGTTGTGTGTGGGGGTCAAATGGCGGAAAAGCCATCTGAGCAGAGAGAAATTGGGGTCTCTGGGGTAAGGGGGCAGAATTGAGTTCTGTGGAAAAGGAGGGGGCCAAGAACGTATAGGTCAAACTTATTTATTGTAGGATGCAGATGTAGCGCTGATCCCAACCTCCCATTTAGCACTAAAACACACTGACTGAACATAAAAACACTGCTATGGTGGAAACTACAGGCTTCAGGATTTTCCCAGAGAACAGGTTGCAAAATTCAACTGAATTTCCTGTTGTTCTTTGTCTTGTGTCTTACCTGTCTGTATCTGGCCATCCATGAGCCTGTGAGGGGTGCAGTGCATGCTGGGACAGCTGCTGGAGGACTGGTGGCCGTGTGAAGAAGGGACGGATGGCAGGTTGGATGGATATGGATGTGACGGCGCAGGCCGCAGCGAGTCTATAAAGGAAAGGGTGAGGGCGAGAGATAAGATAAGTGTCAGAAAGATGCAAAAGTGATAATGTTGAAGATTATACATATAATCGTTATTTAGCCAGGAAAACTTTACTGGAATTAAAAATATCCTTTATAGAGCTCTCCTGGCCAACAGGCTACAGCAGCAGTTCCCAAAACCTTTTGAGCAAACGATCCCAAATAGGCAACATGAATTTCTGCCTTGACTTTTATAATCCAGATGTATAATTTAGGACTACTGTAATATTTGGACATTTTATTGCACGTAGTAACATAAGTGACAACTACAAACCTTGTGAACCTGACCATCATTTTCACTGTATGCAAATATGCATCTGGATTTTATTTTTTCAGGGTTTTCTTCACTATTTACTATCACGCTCATACATCCATGTTCAGTGAGTGTTCTGCTAAATAGTCAGAGTCAGATTCCCTCAATATTGTCAAGGAACTAATGGATCGGTGGACAGAGAAATCCAGTTGTATCATCTGCATAAATATATCAAGTTTACATTTGAATTTTAAAACCAGTAGACGTGGACCCAGAATCACTGGAGTACACCCATGGCACCATCAGAGACAAAAACTGTAAAGGAATTCATCATCATCAGAAAGCACTTGATCGTGGTCAGGGCCAGGGGAAATCTGAAGCTTATCCCAGGAACACTGGGCGAAAGGCAGGAATATACTCTTGATGGGGTGCCATGCACACACACACACACACACACACACACACACACACACACACACACACACACACACACGTTCATACCGAAGAGTCACCAATTCACCTACTGGCAAGTTTTTTGATTTTTTTCAGGAGACGGGAGGAAACTCATGTTTTTGTGTGTGTTTGAATGGCATACCATCAGCTACCTCCTCTTGGCCAAACTCACTGACAGTGTCCAGTTCTGAGCATAAGTCCAGGTCTTCATTGGTGGAACCTTGTTCATCCATGACAAAGGATGCACGCTCCAACTGGTCAGCATCTCCTGAGAGGGAGTGGCTACTGGTGGGTGTATCTGCACGCTGCTGCTGAAGTTTGGAGCGCAGTGACTCAATGAGCTTGTCTTTCTGCTGGAGCTCCTTACTTAACCTGTGGAGCAGAATACATCCACCAGTCAGCACAACTACAGAGCAAGAGATGGCAAATGAATTCGACTATAAGAGCTTTGCACAACCCTTCACATTCTACACTTCCAGAACTCATCAGTGAAGGAGATTAGGGTTTTTTCTGCATTAACAACTTTGTGGGGAAAAAAAAATCGATTTAATTCATTGTGGCTCTCATGAAAAGCCATTTAATATATTAAAAAGTCCATCTTTCCCCCCACGTCCCTCCATTAAAATGTGCATAATCACTACATAGATAATAACTGACTTGGGTAATGAAACCAAAGTACTTAGCTGTGGCCGTTTTGAATTAAATGAAATGTGACGAAGCTATATTACTGAATATAATGGCACATGTCTGCTTTCCTTCAGGCTAATTGTGGACTGTGAGCTCATTCAGAGCTGGATCAATCCACACTCATTGTCTTTCGATTAAAAGGTTTAGTCCAGTCTGTCCTGGTGGCAGGCAGACATCTATATATGCTTACAAACACTTCCTGCCACCGCACACACACACACACACACACACACACACACACACACACACACACACACTTCCTGACTCTTCTGATTTGCTCTTATTTGTTTTTCATATAATTCCTGTTATTCTTACACTCATACATACAGTCAACTCAAAAGAGGAAAAAAATCATTAAACAAAATAAATACAATGCAAGAACCCATCAAATAGTTTTCTTTAAAAACTACTAAGCATTAAAATGTTTTTTTTTTTTTTTTTTACTGAAGCACTTCATAGTTAAACCCTTTCACACAAGTCACTCAGAATTGTGAATATACTAAAGGATAAATATAATAAAATCAATCCTAGCAAAGGAAAAAAACAGTCAAGTCATTTATAGGTAAACATTTCCAATTCCAAAAACAGATTTCTTTCCCAAATGCAATTCTAATTTTCCATTTGTTACAGGATCAGATAAATGTTATGTTTTTTTCCCCGATATCCAATCCATAATTTTTGCAGGATCGGCCCGATCGGGTATCGGATCAGTGCCATCGCTAGTATTTTCTCTTATAAACATTTTTAACCCCTAAGGAATATTATATTTGAACTGCTCTCAGTCTTTCAGATGTTAAAATCTGCTTGTTATCCATTACAGCTTTTAGTACAAAAGAGACAGATGGCTGTTGACCTGCACAAATCAGGTAATGCATCTATAATAATAATAATAATAATAATAATAATAATAAAAGAGTTAAAGGGGAAAGAGGCTCTGTGCTATTATTCTTTCCTGGAGAGACTTCACCAAATTATTATTATTATTATTATTATTATTATTATTAAGAAGAAGTAGTAGCAGTAGTAGTGGGGGTGTCAATAATTTTTGAAGCATCGCTTTTCAAAAGAAAATTTGCACTAGTTGAGAAAACTTTGCTAAAATAAAACTATACAGCATCTTTATATATTTAAGATCAAAATATATTATCACTTTTTATTGCATGTGTTACTCATGTTAAATATTCTTTTTTTTTTTCACAGAGGGTGCCAATAATTCTGGAGCTGACTGCGCACACACAAACACACACACACACAGACACAGAACAGCCCCCCTTACTCCCATTTACAAACTTTCTATTAAGTGTACTTTCTCCTGTCTCTCTTACTTCTCGATGTGGTGCTGCAGTGCCCTCCTCTCTCTCTCCACCTGCTTTCTGAGCAGCGCCAGCTCTCGCTCCTGCACCCGGCTCTCCCACAGAGAGAAGGAGAAGAGTGAGTTGCGGTACAGCGGGCTGCTCTTGGACAGCATGGATCTCCAGAGTGGGGCCATGGCGCCTCGGCCCATCTGTCTGCCTGCGTGCCCTTGCGTCCGGGATACAACGGGGCTATCGTCTCCTGACCCGGGCTCAACTGACTCAACCATTAGACAGCTGGAACACGCAGAACAGGAAGATTGGCGCGGGGCTGTGTGACGCCGATTAGCTGCTGATTAGCGGAGAATGAGCGTCCCTTCCTTTCTTTTGTTCTCAGACAAACAGCACAGAATTCCCAGATTACGCGCAATGATGTTTGGGCTTCATGTATATCCAAGAAAGGATGCACAGTGCCTTCTTGATTTTTGCTTAAACCTCCAGTCCTACGGCTTCAGCTGATCCCTGATCCTTTAGCTAGCATGTCGCTGCAGAAGATGATGTTCCTAAATGGCTCTTCCTAAAACACAACATCCTTTTCCATGAATTCTCGAACACAACAAACCACTTGCCTGAAGTATGTGTGTGTTTGTGTGTCCATGTGTGGCTTTTAGGGCTATTTTGCTCCCAGTACAGAAGCAGAAAGCTTGATCCGTTTGAACGCTGAACAGTCAAATACAGTTTAAGCTCAAAATCCAAACAAGGGCCAATAAGTTTTACGAAGTTCTTACAGACTCCTTTGCTGATCCTTGTAGTAGTGACAGCTGGAATCCCGGACTGTTGGAAGCACGTAATTGTTACAGACAAAATAAAACCAAGCGGGAGGATAACCAAAAAAGATATCCACTTGCTCTCCAGAATAATCCTGATACTCTGTATTCATTCATCCTGCCATCCAGTTGCTCTCTTCTTTGTTCTCTCTCTCTCTCAATGGTTTAGCTGCCTCTGACCTATTTCACTCTCTCGTGAGGTTTAATAATCTAACCTGATTAGTGCTTAAGTCAACAGACCGTCCTAATCCCAGCAGTGCGAGTGTAACTGTAGCAGCAAACGTGACAAACTGGTCGCAAAAAGGACCACACCAAAAAAAAATGACATCAAACCAATGCAAATAACAGACTCCAACTAAATGAATGCACTGGCACTAAAATATGGTGAAGTCCAGCCACACATCTGGCTCACCATCTGTCCTGTAATGCTTTTGATCTCTCTGTCCTTCTTATTTGACTCCTCTAATTTCCCAGAGTGCAAAGCTTAACCTTATTCCCATCATATCTCAGAGCATCATCGAGAACCCATTGCAAACCTGCAGTATCATGAAAAGCAGAGTGAAATAAAAATCTACAATGTTACTGGCTAAAGTTCATATATATAAGCAAGCAGTCTGTAACTTGTAACTTCAACCTTAAAGGCCTCAAGGAAAAAAAGTAAAAAGTTCAGGAGTCTTTCTGCCAATGCTTCTCCATGAACAATGATCAGAAATAGGTATTTGTCTAATACTTTATCTGACGATCCACTGTGATCCTGGTGTGTGTATGCTGCTTGGTTGGTGTGCTATCTCCCGCAGACCAAATGAGACCAGCAGCCACCAGTTTACCAACAATCCCAGCTCTGAATGATGACGCAGAACCACCCCAGACACACACACACACAATGTGAGTCTCAGCTAATGCCGAGTTTAATGATTTGGGTCATGACTCCAAAGACCAGAGTCCACAGAGAAGCAGCTGTGCTGCTGAGCCAGCGAAGTAGAAGCAGGAGTATCCTTAATGCATCTGTTTCATTCAGAAGAACGCCACTTACGCCCTCCTTCACTATCTCTCTACTACACACACCCACACCGACACACACAGCCGCCTTGTTTTCAATGAACACACACACACACACACACACACACACACAAACACAGCAAGCCTAAACAGCTCACTGCCTCCATGTGACTATGCCATACACAGATGCATGGTCGGGGAGAAATAGAGGTCATCTGCCCCTGGGGTTCTGACACTGCTGCCAAGGCAACTAGGGAAAATGGGAGGGGCCAGGAGAAAAGAATTAGCCAATAAAATAGCTCATCCCTGTAACACAACCCTTAGCTGCACCCTGAGTTGCACCAGTGGTGACATTATGGAGATGGGGCACTTTCTATTATCAAATCAAAAAAAGTCAAATGAGTGTAAGCCACTGTTTGCATGAAATAAGCAGAGAAATAAAAGAGACCAGAAGACAACATACAGTACGTCTCAGCACCCATAAACAAGTCCATAGCCTAGTGCTCGGATAAAATAAAGATTATACCTTTGACATGGCAGGAAACTCCATGTCAAAGATTACCAAAAAGTGAGAGTGAGTTCATCAGATCTGATATAAGTTCAGCTATAAAGAATGCTACAAAGTGTGTTACACTATTAGATAAGTGAACCTATTCTGATGTTTTTATGCAGTTGCTTAGAAAGTCTAGTCTTTAAGCCCAGAAAAATATAATAAAAAAATGCTAACTGATATAGTAAATCATATTTATTTTATTCTTTCTTAGTTTTTTTGGGGGGTGGAGGGGTGGGAGGGGACTTATTTTGTTGAATACACTTTTTACAATTTATAATAATTCTTACAGACGTATAGATTTAATTTTCTTTTGATTTAAATTGGTTATTTAATGTGCTTTATCATGAATTCATTGGTTTGACCAGCTAATCTTTTGTATGTAAAACACTTTGAGATTTAATAAAAAAAAAAAAAAAAGGGCTATATAAATAAAGGTCATGATAACGATGCTTATTATTATTATTATTATTATTATTATTATTATTATTATTATTATTATTATATGTACTCTATTGAGTGCAAACCCAGGTTTTTTTCCCCCTTAGCTCAGTGAAACAGCTGACTAAATATTTGATGACTGATTGTTCTGGTTAAATATTGACTAACGTTCCTATGAGGGGAAAAAGATACCTTTAATCTATAGCCCAGTTCTGCTGAAATTCCTGCTGACCACCATCTTCTCTTATTGATCGAGTACACACTCCGATACAGTGAGTGTCTATGCACACAGTGGAGATGGATTGCGAAAGCACTGCAGGCTGATGAGACGAGTCAATGCAGTGTGCCTTCAGGCTCTGTGATCTTTCCACTAAGCATCAAGCCTCTGACATAACCAGGCATTACGTAAAGAAGGAGCGACACACCGCTGAACACATAACGCAGCGTGTCACTGTGCTGAGCCGAGCAAGTGAAAAGAACTTTTGAAATGTGTTTGAGTGTGAATGTTTATGCGGGTGAGTGTGTTCTGTGTGTTTTCGTAGATCTCAGTGTGTATGGAGTTGTAGAACTCACCGGATCGCAAGAAGTTCATGACCGGTTTTGTCATCTGGTATGTCAGAATAATCCCCTGTGTTAAAAAAAAAAAAAAATTAGATTTTCATTCTAAAAAACAGAATGTGATAATGCATTATGCTTGTGTGTGTGTGTGTGTGTGTGTGTGTGTGTGTGTGTGTGTGTGTGTGTGTGTGTAGGTGGGTGGGTGCACTTACGGCCGCTGATCTTGGCTCCGACTCTCTGGGCCAGTGCTGAGCTCTGGGCGAGCTGATCTCTGAAGCTCTGGCCCATGTAGTAGTCGATGTCATTGGCCCGCAGCAGCTCCTCGAAGGACTTGGTGGTGTCTCCCAGGTGCTGTGTGAGGATGTGACACACACTCCAGCCCTCGCGCATTCGCTGCCTCAGGTGAGAGAGCTCGCGAGCTTGAGCCTGGATCAGTGTGTCAAACTTCCTACAACACACAGAGAAAGAATATAAAACCTGTTATAATAAATAAACAAAGACCCACATTAATAAGTAGATTAAAATAGGTTTAGGCAATACAAAGGTATTTGTGTTACAATTTTAGGTGATCTGTATGGCTGATTCGGCATCTTCCTCAAACCTACCTTCAGTGACTTAAGTGACTCAGATCTCAATACAGTGACTCAGATCTCAGTGCAGTGAATTAATTCTCAATTTAGTGATTGGTTCTTAATTCGGTCAATTAATGATTCAGTTCTCAGTTTGATTCAGTTCTTAATCAAGTGACTCAGTTCTAAATTAACTAACTCAGTTCTCTGTTTAGTGGTTTAGTTCTCAATTTAGTGACTCAGTACTCGATCAAGTGACTCAGTTCTCAGTTTAGTGATTTAGTTCTCAATTTAATGACCCAGTTCTTATTTAATGGCTCAGTTTCAACTTATTGACTCAGTTCTCAATTCAGTGATTTAGCTCTTAATTTAGTGAGTCAGTTCTCACGTAATCACTCAGTTCTCAATTTAGTGACCCAGTCCTTAATTAATGACTCGGTTTTCAAATCAGTGACTCAGTGCTTAACTCAGTTTTTAATTAATGACTCAGTTCTTAATTCAGTGCCTCAGTGCTTAATTCATTCACACAGAACTCTATTCAGTCACTCAGTTCTTAATTAATGGCTCAGTTCACAATTCAGTGACTCATTTGCCAATTTTATAGAACCAGCTTTAGATCCAAGAATCAAATCAATACGCATTCATCCGAACAAGCATGTTTTGAATGTTACAATGGATTGTCGGTGACCTCATTCTTGAAGCATTCAGGTCTAAATTCATCCATCCGAGTAGAACGAGTGAAGAGTGTGGTTTTCTGTGCAACTGTGTGGGTTTATGTATTGCATGTATAATCATTACGCAGCTGTTTGGTGTATGGGACTGGAATTGGTCAGCTGAAGCACTGGAAGGTCTGAATAAGCAGCTGGATCTCACTGCTGTTTCATATCACTCATATCACTACAGCAACACTTCCCTTTACCAATGTAGCCTTTTCACTATAGCAAAATCAACCTCAACATGACAAAAAAGTATCAACAGCTGATTGGTGACATCTTGTGTAATAATACTGCTACTACAATGGGCCTAAAATGGACTATTTTAATACTAATTTCAATTATTTTAATTCAATTTAGGGTTATAGTTATAGTTCTACATATACTCACCCAGTCCTGGTAGTGCTCTTGGCCTCCTCCTCAGCATGACCTTTGCCCTTCCTCAGCTGTTCCTCCAGAGATGATACACGAGTCACCAGCTCCCGCAGTTCCCTGTCATCCCGGTTCAACTTTCGGGGGGTAGAGTTTGGAGTGGTGTCCTGAAGGCGAGTCTGTAGGCTGAGCACCAGAGCCTGGGAGCGAGAGAGCTGCACCTGCAGTTCCTCCACCTGCTGCTGCAGAGACGCAACATCACCTCCTGCTCTGTCCGCCGCACTCAGGCCGGACCACCACTGGGACGAACCATCTCGACACGAGAGAGATGTGCACAGCTCGAGATCGTCAAATTCTGTACAGGAATGGAAGAACTGATGTCAGGAACCTATATCTACTCTAGATATTTCAGAAAGTTTCTAGTGAGTTGATGTGGCATGTATTAGAGTGCTCTCTAACAGTCATTGATTAGGTTCATGCGCCACCTAGTGTCTGCACACAGCCATGACAGTTACCTCTCTAAGAAACACCTGAAACAGTAACTCACTGTAGTGAATTTTACATGCATTCAGTCAGTTTGGCATTATGCAAATGCAGATAAGGTTCATTTGATTTGAGTGAAATAACAAATTCTTTACATTTAACTTTGATGTATTTGTATCAATCACTGCACCGCACTGTGGAGAGGGTCAAGAGCTCCAAGTTCCTTGGTGTGCACATCACGGGGAACCTCACCTGTACCGATAACACTACCTGCCTAGCTAAGAAAGCCCAGCAGCAAACCTCATCCATCCTCCCCTCATCCATCCTCACCACCTTTGGGGAAATAGCGAACATCCTCACTAGCTGTCTCATTGTTTGATATGTAAACTGGAAAGTCTCAGACTGCTAGACACTACAGAGAATGGAGAGAACAGCTGAGAAGATCATCATGGTGCCTTTTACCCACCTCCTACCACAAGTGCTGCATCTGTAAGGCCACCACCATTATGAACGTCCCCTCCCACCCCTCTCATGGACTCTTCATCTTCCTGCAATCTGGTAGAAGGTACCAGAGCATCCGTGCCACCACCACCACCAGTCTTCACAACAGGTACTTCCATGAGGCAAACAGACTACTCAACACAATGCTGCCTCCTAACACCCACCTGGTCAAAATCAAACCCTTCCCAACAACACTACTATGATCATCACTGCACACGGGGATTTTATAATGCTGGCATGCCATACGTTTTCCTGTCATGAGACACTTTTTTTTTACTTTCAATCTTTGCTTTTCTCCAACTTTCTCCATAGAGTTTCTCCGAAGACTACAGTTTACAGACCATTGCTTGCATTGGTTGGCTCTTGTCCTGTCTAGTGAACATGCACTTGCATATGTATTGTCCCATGTAATTATTGTATATTTTACACTCTTCTCACACTGTAATCCCGTGTAACGTGCTGAAGTATTGCCATTTCATTCCAATATACACAAGTTGTATAGAGGTTGTATGACAGTAAAACGCACTTTACTTGACTCCATCGATCTTAACAAAAGGAAGAACGAGTAAGAAGACCTGGGCTGCTGGTGTCGTCTCTTTCAGCCTCATTCTCACTGCGGCCGCATGTTTCGTAGCCCAGATCCTGCAGGTCCACCTGTACCTGCTTGCTGTCGTGCTGCACTGGTGTCTCCACTGGGGGGGGGGGGAAGTAAAATTCAAGTTGCACTGTTTTGTATAGCATATCTACTAAAATCATTCTGGCAGTTGTAGAAAGCACTTACTGAGCTGTTCTCTGTAGTCTCTGAGCCTCTCTGCTTGGGTCTGCATGGTGGTTTTAGAAACCATAAGTCTCTCCTGCAGCTTTTGCTGCACTGGCTTCAGGTCCAAATACAGACACACACACACACACACACACACACAAAAAAACATTTTACACCAGATATTAGAAGGAAACACCAGAAAACTGGGCCCCAGACCAGAGCAAAACAAGGAGCAGAAGGGAATTGGAAGTTATTTGAAGACTGACAGATCATTGAAAGACCCACACGTAATATGATTTTTTTTATAGACCTATCATTAAGACCTACACATAACTTCAATTAATTTTCTTTAAAAAAAAGATTTACACAAATTTCTTTTAATTTAAAAGATAGACTGATCTATTATTAAGACCTAAACTTAACTTACAATTATAAAATACTCTTTTATAATTGGTTCCCATGAAGCCCTCATGTTACATTGTGGGTTTTTTTTGCTAAAGAAGAAGTCTTTTCTCTGAGGGACGTCTACCTGTGTGGAGTGGGAAAGCTGTGCTCCCGGGTCGAGACAAAGCACTCTGCTGCATCTCTTCTTGCCCTCACAGGGTTGAGGCTGCCACTGCACTCCTCTTCCTCTCTGCTCGCCCGAGAGCCTGCGTGTTTCTTCCTCTGCCTCGCTTGTTCTCACGGCGTTTCGGAGCTCTTCGTTCTCCAAACGCAGGCTGAGCAGTGCTTTCCTACGATTACACATCACGTCGAGAGAGCTTTGTCACCATCCTGCATCGGGATGATGGTGATCTCTACACAACAGATTTTTAAGCGATGTGGATGCACACACCTCATCTGAGAGAAAGAGGTGAAGCCAGCCTTCTCCAGCTGGGCCCTTAGTTCCCACAGTTCCCTCTCCACAGCCTGCTTCTGTTCCACTAACAGCTTCACCTCAGCCAGCCCCTGGCCCTCCACCTCTGCAGGAGTCTGAGATAGTGTGGGTCCTCCGTGCTGCTCGTAGCCCTGTAATGTTAGGAGAAGAGAGAGAGTGATTCACTGGATGGACAATGTTCTCAGGATCAGATGCTCTGCCTACAGCCCATGGAGTGTCTGATAGCTTTTCTACACCTAGACGTCCACAAGGTTCAGGATCGTAATCCGCTATTTGCACATATACTCGCCGTCCACTTTATTAGGAACACACTGTGCACACAAAGAACAGGTGATGTTCTTCCAGTCTTCAATGTCACACACTTTTTCCCCGTTCTGAAGTTTGATGTGAACATTAACTGAAGCTCTCGACCTGTATCTGCATGATGTTATGCCTTCTGCCGCCACATGATTGGCTGATAATGCTGCAATCTATTGTACTCGGATCTTGGACCTTTTTACTAGGTTTAAATTTTCTTCTAATTTTGCATATATCTAGAACTAAATATGTTAATCATTTTTTTTTAATTTAGAATACCACAATTAATATTAAAATGGCAAGCTTGAAATTAGTAAGAATGATTAGAAATGAGTTTAATAATCTTATGTTTGGTTTATTGTAGCATCATAATAGGATGATACTAGATCAGTTTGACGAAAGATATCTTTACTTGCTAAGATGTCAGTTTCTGCAGTGCATTGATGGCGAGTAAACATGATTGGCCGATTGTATTGTCAGTCCAGAGCCTTGGAAAAGTAATGAAAAGTTCCAGTGAAAACTGGCTAGTGAGATTAGAATAGATGAGTAGTGGAAGAACCTACCACATGCATAACACTAACGTTTATGATACTAAAAGTCTATCCATAAGTGCTGATCTATAGGTGGCAGACTTAAAGAGAGCAATGATCAGAGGTAAGGACTGCTGATCAGCTCATTGTGAATGAATGTGTGTGTTTGTGCAGTTTGTGGCTTCTACCTGCGTATTGGCTAAAGCCTGTGCTGTCACTCTGCAGTGCTCCTCTTCCTCAGTACTCTCTGCGAATTCACTATTGCCATAATCTTCCTCCTCTTCTACATCTGAAGTGAAGTCTGGAAGGACAGTGTGACACGGTTAGCACACACAAACACACACACACACACACACACACACACACACACACACACACACACACACACACACACACAAACACTTACATAGAAATCACCATGGAACTACGAACTGAACTACGAAGCCCATTCAACATTCATGTCCATTCAACACACCTACTGAACACCAGACAAGCGACTAAAACCCTGGCTAAAGCCAGATCTGTCTCAGTACACACTGCTGTTTACAGACAGGCAGGAAGAAAGAGTAAACAGAAGCCATATATTTCCTGCTGAGTGATTTCCAGTTCTGATATTCCACAAACAATTCAAGACAAATATGTGGAACAAATACGCAGTACACAACTGGAAAGAATGACGTGCTATGCGTTTAATATTGTTAGTATCAGCGAGTGAAAAGATCTTGAATTTAGTCACATTTATTTAGTATTTCCTATGAGATGATTACTATAGAATTTTACAAGATTATTATGATATAAATTAGCAAAACTATCTGCCTATAGAATTTGAAATTAGTACAAATAGGTTTAATAATCTTATACTAGACTTACTGTAATCTTGTAACAGGAAATGCTCGACACATTTGACTAGTTTCTGTTAAGATATTTTCACTTGGTAAGATTTTCGGGTTTTTTTTTGCAGTGCAGCTAATGATAATAATGACTGAGGGAAGCAAATGCCTGCTACTTTTACTACACAGTTACAGCTGGCATATCATTCAGGTTTTTTTTTTAGCACTTAAGAGAAGCTTAGTTCAAATTCTCAAGAGTGATTGTGCTTCGATATGAATTTATGACACCAATGGTTGTACCAATGAGGTACGTTCTTTCTCTCCCCCTCTGTGACAGACTACAAACACTAGCTACAAGAATCCTTTGGCTTCTGGGCACTTAATCCACGTTGCTAGTCGAGAAACGGCTCTTTTTCATGGGGAAGTGAGCAAGGGTTTGAGGAAATTTGCTGCTAATTTTATTAATGTTGAACTTTGTAAAGTGACCTTGAGAAAATTAAACTTACTGTTTGATTATTTGTGTATTATAATACTACTACTAATTATTATTATTATTATTATTAGTAGCATTAGTAGTAGTATTAATATTATTACTATTTGTATTAGTAGAAGTAGTATTATGAGCTAATGGGTTATGAGTGGATTGTGAACAAACATTGTTTCCAGTGTAGTTTATCTGGGTTTTTGATAGATTGTGCTTGTGACTGTGGAAGAAGAGAGGGGTGCACTATATAGCCAAATGTTTGTGGACACCTGACCATCACATCCATATGTGTTTCTTCCTCAAACTGTTGCCACGAAGTTGGAAGCACACAATTGTATAGAATGTCTCTGTATGCTGTAGTTTTACAGTTTCTCTTCACTGGAACTAAGAGGCCCAAACCTGTTCCAGCATGCAGATGCCCCTGTGCACAAAGCGAGCTCCATGAAGACATGGTGTGTGAAGGTTGGAGTGGAAGAACTCGAGTGTCCTG
>JAKKZN010000019.1:1663364-1675332 GCA_033441825.1 Pangasius elongatus
AATCCCCACAGCCACGCTCCAACATCTAGTGGAAAGCTTCCCAGAAGAGTGGAGCTTATTATAACAGCAAAGGGGGACTAAGGCACATACGAGTGTTACGGTCACGTGTCCACAAACTTTTGGCCACATAGTCTACATAGAGAGAAAAGAGTGTAAAGGAAAGGATTTCAAAATAGATTTTGCACCTGGTCCGCTTATGATAAAATCACAGATATTTATTACAAATGCCTGTTAGCTCGTAAGCCGTAAAATGTTCAAAGAAGGTATAGTGTCTGTTTTCAATTTGTGCCGAGAAAGACGTAAAAGTGGACGTAAGATGGTTTTCTCAAGACGTGACTTAAGAGATGAGCAGATGTACACAGATGTGAGAAAGGTATGTGTGTGTATTTGTGTGGAAAGTTCTTCAGCCTGCAAATGATTGACAGCCATACATGCACGTAACAACAGTTTCTGTTACTTCACACGCACAAGCTCACTCCAGTTACCATTCACCACATTAAGGCTGAATCTGACTAATACACGAGTTCAAAAACAAGTTTTAAAAGAATGTAATGTTATTATCTCGTGTGTAAGCTGCTCATTTGTACAGCTCTACTCATTACAAGACTGGATAGTTAGAATAATGAATCACCAACACTGCTGTGGGACAGAAGGTTTTTTTTTTTAGTTCAGTGATTGCAAAAATGTGCAAAAGTCCATACTATGAAATCACAAGAGATTTTAACATAATGTAAAAAATATAGAATTCACTTAAGTGTATCATAAATTGTTCATATTGAAGCAGGAAATAGAAACCGGGAAACAAAATGCAGAGCCCTAAAATTCCATACTTAAGTAAATTAAATAAATATATGACTTTAAAAATGACTGCAACATAAAGGACATATAACAGATTTACATGAATCAATTTAAAAAAAAATCATTTAAGTCAATGAATATTCATTATCAACGATCACATCGTGCAAAATGTAACGTGTGCTAGCCATCACCACCATAAACATTTAAATGACAACAGTTATTCATGTTAGTTATGCAAGGAATCTCAAAACATGCATCATACGTCATACGTCTTTGCAGCTTATATAGTGACTACAAACTATTAAGGCAGCGTAACATACAATCACTCTGAAGTATGTAAGTATAGGGGATGTCATTATAGCCCAAACAGGGGAGTGTCCTCATGCCCACCTCCTGTATCAGTGTGTGAGCTGGCGGCCTGCTCCGTCTCCATAGATACCGGGTGCTCAGGTTTACTCTGTTAAAGACAGATGAACAAACACACAGCATAGTGCAGAGTCCAAGCCGAGCTTTGTTCCATACATTCTATATGTTTGTCTATTCAGAGGTGGAGAAATGATACGTTTATTATTAGCTAGATCATTGAGGAAGTGTAAATTCCCGTGTGCTGACTAGCCCCATTTTTCTGTTGCCTAACTGCTAGCTAATGTAATAATGTATAACCAGGTAATCAGTAAGTTAAATGCATTAATACACAACAAACAAGTATATGAATTCCTGTGGATGGGATAACTGTGTACCCATAGTCTTTAACCTCTCCGAATAAAGGTTTTTTTTTTACTTCCAAATCCCCAATTTGGTCTTGCCAATTCCCACCCACCAGCTATCACATGACAACTACTAACACCAGCTGGTGGGGAAAATTCGTGCTTCCTCACTCAGAGGAACGCGCTATCCGCCCTCTTCCGCATACATGAGCTCACAGAAGCCCGCGATTGGCTAGTGTCACTTTGATTGACAAGGGAGAGAGAGAGAGAGAGAGAGAGAGAGAGAGAGTAACAAGATCCCTCCCACCCAGAGAGCATGGCTAATTTTGCTCCCTAGACTCCTGGCTGTGGCTTCGAACTCGCAATCTCCCGAAAATAGAGCAATCACTTTTCGGGAGTCCTGAAATTATTATTATTATTTTTTTTTTAGTGTAGAATACTGCGTTTGGAACCTTGACAAAAATTTACTAAGTCCTTGGCCAATGGTTCGGCTATGAGCTCTAGTGTTCTCTCCTCATATCGCAAGTCAAATTATTTGTATATAATATTTATGTTTTTATAATTTTATCTTGTAGGCCAGACACTGATTTGTCCACCCCTGTATATTTTTTAATAATTAACGTATGTAATCATGTAGGTAGCAAACTGAATAACTCTGACTTTCTAATTTTGGGAAAAAACATTGTGAAAGTTTTGTCCTTCTGTCCACTCCTAGGGTTACTACCTTTCAGTTTTAGCCTCAACTCCTCTGGCCTCTTAGTGCTACCTGAGTTTATAGGCAGGTAATGGTTTAGATGCCTGTGCTGACCGTGTGGTTCGAAGCGTTCAGCAGTGTGGTCTGGGCCTGGAGCTGCTCCTGGCTGTTTGCTAAGGTGGAGCGCAGGACGGACAGCTCCCTCTGTGCCTCCCTCTCTTTGGAAAGCACCAGCTGGAGCTCCTCCTGGAGGAGCTGTGCATCTTCAGGAGGCTCTGATGTACTCGCTGATCTGCTTCCTGCCGACACCACCTGCCTGCGCAGCTCCTGTAGACGCGCCGCCTGCTCTGACATCACCTGACCTGCACGCTCTGCTGAATCCTGGGAAATGCGTGCGTGAAAGTTTAGAGAGAATCATCCGAATGTAGCTCTACAGTCTTATGCTTGATCTTTACGTCTCTCTTGGGATTATGTGTTTGTCTTAATTTCTCCATGAAAATGACAATCACAGAGATTATGTTCATTTCTGGGCATTTTTTTTTTTTTACTATTTACATCCTGTTACAATTCTAAAACATTTCCAGCTAACATGAGGTGAGGTCTGTGTTGGTGCATCACCTTGATACACTGCTCCCTGGTACAGATGGCACTAAGCAGCTCCTGGATGTGTGTGTGGTGCTCCTGTGTCTGCCGGCTGTGCTCCGCCTGCAGCTCCTGGAAAAGACGTTCCTTCGTGTGCAGCTGAGCTTTCAGCTTCTCCACGACCTCACTGGAGCTCAGTGGCACCTTACTGAGGAGAGCAGCGGTTAACTCCTGCGACAGACAACCAGACAACCACAGACAGTTTGAGGCGTGCATTATGACTGGAATCCCGCATGATCCGCAAGAGTGCAAAAAAAATGTAATTACATGTTTATTTTTTGTCTTTTTAACACTCAATAAGTAGATTTTTTTTACTTTCTTGCATGCAGGAGCAGGGGGTCAGATATGAAGGTGGCAGGATAACGAAAGGCCATGTTCATTATTAACACGAGTGTGTGTCTGGTGCTCGTGCTGTGTGACATGTTTACCGCTCATCATCAGTAGCTGCTTTATCCTGCTCAAGGTCACTTTGGTTCAAATGACTAATTTGTTTCTACAAGGTATCCGAAAAGTCAGGAACCAATGAGCTGAGCAAACGTTTTAAGAGAATACGTTGTCAGAAAACATGGTGGACGGGTGCAAACAGTACAATAATAACTAGCGGGCAGGACAGGACAGGACAGGACAGGACAGGACTTCTCAAATACACTGTGTGTATTGTTAAGACTGAAATAAATGGAGTCTTTTACCTCAGCCTCTTTTGTGCGTGTGTGTAGTGCTGTCTGGAGCTGGCTGATGAGTGTGTCTCTCGCTGTCATGCTGCAGCCGTGTCTGTCCTCGCACTCCCGCTGGACACGCTGACTGCCTCTCCAGGCTTCACTCACCTGCTCCAGCTCTACAGATTTCCCTCGAACCAACACCTCCAAACTCTAACAACACAAAACGAACATATACGACATTCAAATGACATCTGATAGTGTTAATTAAAAAGTGTAAAAGTGTAATCTGTGTGCACAAGTGAGTGTGTGTGTGTGAGATAATAATACCGTAATGGTCTCCTCGTTGTTGGAGAGCACACAGCGCAGTTTCTGCAGGTCCCTCTCTTTCTCCCGGAGGAGCAGCTGCAGCTTGCGCACCTCGGCCTCCTTCTGCTCCACGCACACAAATCTCTCGTCTACTGCACGCTTGAGTAAAGGAAACGACGATCACACGTATTTTTTTATTATTTTGACATATTCGGATTCCAAATTCACATCCAGAATTCACGTGTCTATGCACAGGCGTATACCTCTAGGGCTCTGTCTCTCTCCCGAATGCGCAGCTTGAGCTTGTGGATGAGGACGTCTCTGCTTCCGCCTGGGTCTTTCTGCCCATCCAACAATTCAGTGTAGTCCTGTGGATGATTTGTGGATGAATTAAGAAGCATAAATCAGTGCTCATCAGTACATTTGTCTGGTGGGGGGGGGAAAAAATCTTCTTTTCCCTACAAAATCAATCACACACACACATATTCGGGTGCTTTTTGCTCATCCCCAGCTAACAAACCACCACAGTGACATGACTACTGCTTAACGTGCTTAACGTGTGCGCTGTGTGCTCGCCGCTCACGTGTAGCAGATGCTCCCTGTGCTGCAGCCTGGTCTTCAGCTCCCTGATGGTTCTCTCTCTTTCCTCCACCGCTCTCTCTTTGTCTCTCCCTCCCTCCTTCCACTTCTCCTCCATCTGCTCTAGGTCTGAGCGCACTCTCTGCAGAGCCGCAAGCAGCTCCTATGAATGAATGACAAATTCATTTAATCTTACACCCACACACATACACACACGTAGAGAGACAGACAAGTTTGCCTTTTCAGCTCTCACCTGATTGTGTTTCTCGGCTTCCCGGTGACGGTGCTGCACCCCCTGGAGATCAGAGAGGAGGCGCTGGTTGGCACGTGCCAGCTCGTCCTCTCTTCTCTGGGCCTGGCGCTGGGCTCTTTGCATGCTCTGCAGCTGCAGCTGGGTTGAAAATAAAGAGGCCTGAAGCTCTAACAGCTCGGCCTGCAGTGGACTAGGTGCTGTAGTGGACATCTACGCACACAATGGGGCACACAAACACACACATACACACATCTAAAGTGTTTCTCAGAAGATGCTTGTCTTTGGTGATACGTATGAGTGCGTATGAGAATATATGAAATTGTACATGACTACACATGAAAGAAGAACTTCTCACCTGCAAGTTCTGCAGCTGGTGTTGCTGGTTCTGCTGCTTCAGAGAAATCAGAAGCTGCTTCTGCTCCTCTATGAGCTGGTGGAGGTCAGCAATCTAACCCAACAAAACAACAACACTCCTTTTAAAATATTACACTGAAATTCATACAGACTGAGATATGTCTTTACATGTGCAATAATCAAATAGAACATGATCAAAATGTATTGTTTAAGTACTGGCTTCGGCATGAGTATGTGGCTAAGAAAATGTTTTTGGAAAACTATATCAGTTATATTATATTACATTACATTACATTATATTATATTATATCATGTGGCTGTTTGGAAAACTGCAGTCTGGTGCGAAGAGCTTGTCTGGGTTTACACAAGCCTCCTGTCAGTCTTTTTTATAGACACGCCCCCAGTCCTCCAGTCATTTATTACTCGCCAATTTATTACGCAGAATTATCAACGTTCCTCCTGGACTTGTATATAATCATAATCTGTACAAAGCACTGAACTGTTTGTACAGCTGGTTTTACATAACAACTCAAGCAGATACACTGTTATTACTTAGTTTTACTTTAGATGAAACACCTAGCAACACAGCTAGCGACACAGTGCTAACACCGGTAATGAAGGCCAACTGAAAATCTCATGGGAGCTCATTATAAAGAAAAACAAGACAGCGAAGGCACTCTCGACTATGCTCGTAAATCAGCACGAGGCGGATTCTGTGAGTTTACGCGGTTATAACTTGGTAGGTTGAATGGCTGAGCTCGTGGGCGAGAACGAAAAAAAATGGTGGATCAAATGTCAGAAAAAAAAAAAGAAATGAATTTAATCTGACTAACTAAAGGAAAAGATTCAAATTGGATTTTAAAATAAGGATTTTTTTTGGACCTGGAAAAGTTTACATATAAAGAGACATGTTTGTATTTTATTATGTTTATACTTTATACTCTATAATGTTCATTATATTTGTCATGTAAGTGAAAGAGTTTAACTGAATAAAAAAAGCTGCGGTCTTGTGTAAGACATATTTTAACTATCTATTTCACCTCGTTGCCTTTGGTGCTAAGAGAGTCGCTTAGAGTCTGGATAGTCCTCTCCTGTCCTTGTGCTGTCTCCCGGAAAGACAACAGCTCACACTCCATAACTCCAAGTCGCTGCTGCAGCTCCTGCACACACCCCCACATACACAGAAATGAACTCTCTATATCAGGAAAAGCTGACGTTTACACATCCTGTGCTTCCTTAGATACCATGACACTGTGGAAATAATCAAACAGCAAATCCATTTGAACAAAAACCACACATAGGCAATGAAACATTAGGTCTCCGGCCAGGCTTTCACTGGTGTACCGGGTTGCCAGGTCTCAGCATGGTTTTCACCCCAAAACTGTACAAAAATTCCCAAAACTGGTTTGGTTTTCACTACACTGATTTCTTTAACCCAGACTGTATCAACCAACAACTTTAAGATAAAGTCGCTTCTGTGTATCAACACCATAATTAAGCATAATAACGTGGTTTGTACCTTGTTGTTTGCTTCACTCTCAACGATCTTAGTCTGGAGAGACTGGACCTGTAGCTGGGACTTCTGCAGTTCAGTCACACACTGACCAGCTGCATTTTCATACTGCACCAGCTGATCCTGCTGCTCCGCAATGAGCTTCTGATAAACACACACACACACACACACACACACACACATTTTTCAGAGGTGAAATTCTCAGATACACATTCACATACATATATTCATATCTCCACAATACCAATAAATAAATAAATAATAGTAATAATAATAATATCACAATATTTCAAGCCATTTCTCTGATACATGATATATAGGTATCAAGACATATAGACATTTTCTTAAAAAACTGCCAGCAAAACGCAAAAGAGTAGTGCCGCATTTAAAAAAGTCAAACTTTAAAATATTTTTTGATGTATTTTTGATATCACTTGATGTGTACAAAATTAATTAATACTGATTTTGTATTTTTTAATCCGTAAGAATATTTTTCATTTTACGACTTTAAAGATAGTAGAGAAACTTCACCAACTCTTTTTCCAGGGTTTTTGTGATTTACAAATAAAACAGATATAAAAACAGTGCGATTTCTCAGAAACGTGCATGTTTACACTGCGCATTACTAACAGTATGCTGATACAGTCACTCTCTACGCCTTCCACAGGAAGTCCCTTTTTCCTGGATGGCACGTCATTCGTTTCCTGATTTTCAGTCTGAATCAATCTGTGCTTACTTTCACTCCTCGTCCTATGTCTCAAGCTGCCCAAATCCATAAATTCATCAACTTTCCTTCATCGCAGAAGTCTTTTGTATTTCCTGTGCATATATTTGCTTAATAGTGGTCCATTGCTTTTCATCTATATTCGAGAGAGCTGAGATCAAGGGTTATATTCTCTCCCAAAGGAGGAACGGTGTATACGGGATCTTGGCGTGAACTGCCTGCTGTGGTGTTAATGAATTAAAGGTGGCCTTGGACAGTCCAGTCTAGGGCCACAGCCTCAGTGTGAACACTGGCGACTGAACGTGTAACACGGTGTTAATGACTGCCTGCTGCTTTATCACCATCGTACGACCGCCGTGATCTGAACACACTGTTTAAACCAATGCGTTACTATGGTGATTTGTATGTTGATGGTGAAAGCAAGGCAATATTATAAGCTCTCCTACTTTAGTGTGTGTGTGTGTGTGTGTGTGTGTGTGTGTGTGTGTGTATTTAAAGACACAACAAGGGAAAACTCCTCTGAGAAGTAGTAAGCATTGTTGCCTACAACAACAGTTGTCATGGCAGTGGATGTGCTGCTAAGAGCATGCTGAGTGATCAAAGGATTAGGAAATAAAGCCAAGAGGCTTCTCCAGACACATAAATGTCTAAATATGTTCACAATCCACAGGCAAATGATAACGATATGTGACGGAACTTTCTCTTTTTCACTGCTTCCTAATCAAGCACATATATATAAATATAATCATGAGGATCAGGCTAAATTTTAGTTGCTTTATGATTTTCTAGATTTTCTCAACTACCTCCTGGAAGCCCAGAGGCCCACATGGAACATAATCATCCATCCAAAGTGCCTCGATCTCAGCCAGGTCCAGCTGCAGCTCCTGCTGGATGCTGAGAGGAACCATATCAGCAGGTTGGAGAGAGAAAGAGCAGTCCGTTGCTGCCTGAGGGATCTGGTGTGTGGCTACAGGCTTGATTGGTACAGGAAGTCGGCTGCCTCGAAAAGCCCGGACTGGACGACACTCAAAGCTTTTGACCAGGCTGAGAGCCAGCTCCACTGGAGTTTTGGGGCTCTGCTCTGTACTGGAGCTCTGGGTCATGACCTTCTCCTCCTCCATCTGTCCCTGCAGGAGGTCTGAATGGACTAGGGAGCAGGGCTGACTGACGTCAGCTGTGGCATCCAGTGACTCGATCGATGTTGCTGGACTGAGACTGACGTTTTCTTCCTCAGCAGTTTCTGCAGTTTGACTGATCTCTGTCAGACTTGATGACTGAGCGGCTGGCTCTTGAGATTCTGATTCAGGATATGTCTCTTCTGTGCTGGCTAGATTGCTAACAGAGTAGCGGGTTGCCGGTCCACATGAGGTGCTTCTGCCCACCTTCCTGGGCACTTTGCAGATGGCTTCGTAGTCAGAGTCGGCCACTCGCAATGTGGTGCATCCCCTGCACTTCCTGGAGCGCTGCGCTGTACCAGCTTCCGATCCAGCATGGCACTGGTGGTGGTGATGTGCAGCTTGTTGGTGTGGACCTGATGAGCGTTCCTGAGAATCATGCTCAGCCCAGCACTCGTACACAGAGTACGTCAGATCCTCTTCTAACAGAGAGCTGTACTTGGCATCAGACGGGCCTGGCGTGTCTACGAGTGAAGCCTCTGCTGTGGATTTAACCATTTCGGAATCAATTTCTTCTGGATTGTTTTTGCGGTAGAGTCCGGCTATGCACTGTCGAAGCCGCTCCTTCTCCAGCAGAAGCTTTTGCATTCGCTCGATGGACAGAGCCTCAACACGGGCTATCACCGTGTCGAAGCGGTACATGCGGTCCAGCATGAAGGCACACTTACTGCAGGTGAACTCTCTGCGCCCGTCCCGGCACAGCTGCATTCCCAGAGCGTGAGACAGCAACACCTGCAGGCTCAGCTTGGCTGTCGGGTTGAAGATCCATCTACGCTGGTTACCGTACAGCTCCCGTGCACAGATACGACACAAGTCCTTCGTTTTGGAGTCCAGCATTGTAACGTCTGGTAGATGGTGCCTGGTAGATAAATTAGAGCTTGCAGTGTGTGTGTGTGTGTGTATACAACTAAAATATTTCACTTGTACATTTCAGTTCACTGTGAAGGCAAATGTCCTAGTTCCTCCTTAAACATGTGGATGAACATTTCTATCAGAGCTGAACCACCATAAGCAATGTCCTTCTCAAACACGTTCCTGATGTCAGCTGTCTTCTCACCACACCTTCATACTGAGAGAGCAATCATGGCAGCTTCTTCTCCACATCACTCGCAGTGCCAGGCTTCACCCGCCCACACTCAAAAACAAAATATATCACCTCGCAAAAAAACGATATGAATCCCAGCAGAATTCTTCTATAAAGCAGTTTCTTGACAATACAACCCCAGAGCTTAAGAGCAGCTCCCAGTTTTGAGGAGATCCTCTCTAACAGAGCGGCACAGAGATGTGGCAAAGCAGGAGACAAGCCAGAAAACCGGCCTGCACCATTGCACAAAAAAAAAGGGGGGGACGACGATTTTTAGTTTTCTTTATTAACAGAAAAACTCATTTATAATATGTGTTGTTATGTACACTTTGTACGCGTTAATATTTCATAGTACTGGTTTCATTCCTATTTTTAAACACAGCCGTGTTTTAAAAGCATTGTGTGTATTTGTTTTCTGTGTTTCCCCCTCCGAAACCGCTAGCTAGCCATTCCCGCTTTGTTACTAACACACACACACAGAGAAACAGAGAGATAGAGCTGTCCAAACCTGAGCTCACATCATGGCCGTGTTACACATCACAATGTTACTGGTTTACGAGGATTTTAACAGTTAAGGTTTGAACGTATGTGCTTTTGAGCATGCGCTCTTGGCTTATTTTCTCCTAACAGAGAAGTGAAAGTGCTGCTTGTCATGACTTCTGATGTCACATGGACCAGAAGCTTATTTCCCTAAAGCACAGGATCCTAACCCTGGTGCTGGAGTACTCCCTGTTCTGCAGATTGTACTGTTTCCCCTGCTCTAACACACACACACACACACACACACACACACACACTTAGGGCTGTTAATTAGCTGATTAATTGAATCATTCATTCTTTCATTCATCTTCATTAACTGCTTCACCCTGGTCAGCGTCACGGTGGATCTGAAGCCTATCCCGGGAACGCCTGGTGTGAGGTAGGAACACACCCAGGATGGGATGCCAGTCTATCACACGCACATTCACACCCAGGGACAATGTCACATAGCCAGTTGACCTACTGGCATGTTTTTGGGAGCTGGGAAGAAACCTGAGATCCTGGAGGAAACCCACACAGACACAGGGAGAACATGAGAAACTCCATACAGACAGTAACCCTGAGCTCAGGACTGAACCGGGAACCCTGGAGCTGTGCGACTGCTATGGCACCCGCTGCACCACTGGGAAAACACTAAAATGTACAGGACACAGGGTAGTCCAGGACCAGGGTTGGAAACCTGCGTCCTAAACCAAATATTGATGACATTATGGTCATATGACAGGAAATGGTTTTGAGGTCAAAATCAATCCTGCATGAAACCTCAGTGATGGAAACATGTTGGTTAGAAGTTGCTGCAATAAGCATTACCATTACAGTAACTGGAAAAAAAGAAGAAGAAGACTGGTTCATTCAGGGTAATGTTCCTGTCTGTTAAATCAGTGCGACAGACCAGAGGTCTATATTTAACCACGGCTCTTCTATAGTTTATATCTTTCTCCACTAGGAGAATGAGAGCAATTCATGCTTTCTTCATTACACAGATGACTTCACCAGCAGCACTGACATTTCTGCTAACATGTGGCATGCAAATACATTTCTGACAAGCCAAGCACATGGCCATATGAATCATATAAACCACTGAATACAGAAAGATATCATTTGTATTTGGGGAAAGTTTGGGGGAGGTTTGTTTGGTGTCACTATGTGAATTTATCACCCAAAGTGCCTCTGGGTATTAGGCAAAAGAGACAGGACGCCATAGCAGTGCTCCCCCATAAACAAGCCCTAATCAAAAAACTATTTATCCTAATCAGCAAATGCATCAGTGCCTTTTTTTTACTAACATGATCTCAATGTTTATTGCTTCAGTTGACAGAAATAGCAAAGAGTCAGAGAAATTCACTGGCCATTTCAGCTGCCTACCGTTTCGTCTATAGTGCCCAGATTAAGAAGGCCAAGCAAGTGTGACCACAATGTTTGAAAAGCAATAAAAAATGGCTGACAAAACATTACAAATGGTACTCACAGGTCACATAAATATTAATATGAATGCTACATTGGCCTAGATAAATGATCACTTTTACACTGGCTCTCTCTGTGGGAAATGATTTTATTTATGAAAAGACTTTGGGGATTTTTTTTTTTTTTATAAAGAGATGGCGTCATTTTCTGCAGGCAGTTTAAAGTGACACAACATTTAGCTGATCTCATGCTTAAGGGGAGATTCTCAAGAACACAAAAATACAGGAAAACAAAGAAAAAATAGACAAATCTGAAGGGTTTGGTTTTTGAATGGATTAACTGTGTGTGTGTGTGTGTGTGCGTGTGCGTGTGCGTGTGTTTTCCAAAACCTGCTGCATCATCAATTACTTGCTCTTATAAAACAAGTCCACTAGATGTCACTCTCTCACTGCCCATTAACAACCCATTCATCTTCATTAATAATAATAATAATAATAATAATAATAATAATAATAATAATAATAATAATAATAATA
>JAKKZN010000019.1:1678753-1689672 GCA_033441825.1 Pangasius elongatus
GATTATGTTAAGTCCTAAAACCTAAAACCTGTTTGTATATGCAAGTCATTTCCCTAAACACAGTCACTAGGGCTTGGACAGCATATGAGCAGCTTGGTTGTGTGGTTAGAAGACACTAGAGAAGGTCATTAAAGGCTTTCCATACAGTTGTGTGCATGTGTGTGTGTTCATGTAGGAAAGGTCAAATAGTGTCCCTGAACGGAATATCACTCAGGCGACTGTTGGATCGTGTGAACGCTTCCACTTCACTGCAGAAGTGTCTGATAAAGGTCTGGCAGTTATCCCGTGGCCTTTTGTATCAGTTCATCAGCTGTGTCATGCTGGAAATGTCTGTGTGAAGCGGATATACACATCGATAGAGGGACAGAAGCCTATCTGAGACGGGCTGTGTCTGTGTGTGTGTGTTTACTCAAGGGTGCCAAGTATTACAATCACACATGTTAATAACTGTAGGAATATTCCAAGTAGTAAATAAGCGTAATCATAATGCATTTAAAATGAGAAAAGTATGTAAAAAGTATTCATACATGCCTCATATGGTGTGACTGAAGACTTTTAAATAATTATCCTGATTTATACCATACCAAAAACGACTAGTCATTATTTATTATCATTGTAAAAACACAGCACATAATATGTAAGAAATACACTAACACTTTGGGATGTGCTGTTATAGGAAAATAATCAACGACTGGGTGGTGTGAGGGGCCCGACACAAACCAGAGCTTCTGTCACTACCCTGATTGCTTATTTTCTTATAACAGCACATCCCAAAGGGTTTTATTCCTCTTAAACCTGAGCAATTTGCCAATGCTAACTATTATCATTGATTAAAGAATGATATCATGCTTTTTACCCATTTATGGTTACATTTAACGTTGTGGAATGTCTGGAAAACAAGTCAGTTTCTGGGACTGCTTTCCCAATCACTCCCCAGCTTCCTTTTTCTCTCTCGTGAAGTTAAGGAGAGAAGGATTGCAGCTTGTCATGTTACCGAGAATCTGCGAAGCCCTCCATCTGCAAGTTACGGCTTTACTCCCGACTCTTCCAAAGCTCTGACACTGGAGACTCCTTACGTCAATGTTAACTAAATGTCTCCCCAAAGGCACTTCACCACATTGACGATTACAAACTTTTTAAATCCACTTACGCAGAGTGTTTACCGTGCAAGTCTCGGTGAATTAGGCGTTACTATAGAAACGACAGCATATTATTACGAGTGCGTTGCAGCCGGCACGATCGTCAGAGTCACGCTGTTATAGAAAATTAATCAACGCTCTTCACTTTTTTCTGCAGTGGAGAATTCACCAGCACAGGAAATGCACCAGTGCTATACAGTACTTTTACTGTTTAATATAATAACTCATTTTAAAAGGGTATTTATTTCTAATGTAATAAATACACTATATAATCTACATGAATACAAATACAATCTACTGCACCACAATATGGTAAAAAAAAAAATAGTATAAGTGACATTGTGACAAGTGCACTACATGTATATTAACTGTATATATAAATATATACTGACTCCTTAACACTAATTCAGTAGTACTTACAGGGCCTTGTCAAGCTGCTGTTGTCTCTCCAGTAGCTCCTGCTTCAAGCTTTCCACCTCAACCCTCAGCTCAATGTTCTGCAAAGCAAAAAGAGCTTCAGGACATCATCTTTTACACCAATAAAAACCAATATTATTATTATTATTATTATTATTATTATTATTAGTAGTAGTAGTAGTAGTAGTAGTAGTAGTAGTAGTATTATAAGCATTTTACTTGACCAAAATAAATAAAGTGTCCAAAATGGCATAAGCTACATTTCCCATGAACTATCATTTCACATTTTTACAGGTTTTTTTTTCAAAGTCTTATCAAAGTTTATGCACAGTTACTGCTCGCTGAAGCTCTGTACACTCTGTACAGTCTCCTGGGTGTAAGGTGGGACAAAAATAGATGGATAGACAGTAGCCACCTGCTCACCCCCACCGCATGCATGCACTGTCTCTCCTACTCTCTCCACGTTCACCATTACAGCTGCACTCCAGAATAACTTTCATGTTGCTAGCTCAGATTTAGCACATGTGGGTCAGTGGGCCTTTAGAACAGAGCAGGTCAGTTTGAGAAAGTCAAGCAGGAATAGCCCTTTCTTTCTGTTTGCTTTGGATCGTCTTCCAAAAGAAATTATAATCATGCCACTGAGAATAAAGAATAAAGAGTCCCTACTGCAATTGATCAAAATGGATATTAATTACAAATCTGATTAAATTGCTGTGGCCAGATTGGATGAAAGTGTGTATGCAGAGTGTGTGAAATTTGGATGAAAGTGTGTATGCAGAGTGTGTGAAATTTGGATGAATGTGTGTATGCAGAGTGTGTGAAATTTGGATGAAAGTGTGTATGCAGAGTGTGTGAAATTTGTATGAAAGTGTGTATGCAGTGTGTGTTCTCTTTGGATGAAAGTGTGTATGCAGAGTGTGTGAAATTTGGATGAAAGTGTGTATGCAGAGTGTGTGCTCTTTGTATGAAAGTGTGTATGCAGAGTGTGTGAAATTTGTATGAAAGTGTGTATGCAGAATGTGTGAAATTTGGATGAAAGTGTGTATGCAGAGTGTGTGCAGTTTGGATGAAAGTGTGTATGCAGAGTGTGTGCTGTTTGGATGAAAGTGTGTATGCAGAGTGTGTGCTGTTTGGATGAAAGTGTGTATGCAGAGTGTGTGCTCTTTGGATGAAAGTGTGTATGCAGAGTGTGTGCAGTTTGCATGAAATCTGTGTGTGTGTGCAGTTTGTATGAAATCTGTGTGTGTGTGTGTGTGTGTGTGTGTGTGTGTGTGTGTGTGTGTGTGTGTGCTGTCCACTACATTCCTTCGACTAAAGCAGTTTAAAAGCAGTTGAGCTGATCAGTAAAGCAGTGAAATGGCTCGCTGCAGGTGTCAGTATCATTTCTAAAGCTTGACCGTTGTTCAGTATCTACGCAACTGGCTGCATAACTCCTTTCACATTTCATTCACTGGGGCTCTCAGCAAGACTAAACAAAAACACAGCACAATATGTAACACGAATAAGCCTGCGTTCCACTAACGTTCAACTGTTCTAACGGTTTTGATGCACCGCATAACTGACAGACACGTACCCGAAGAAAAAAGTCCTGAAATTCCAGTCCAGCAGAAGTTCTTCCTACAGTAAGCCTAGTTTATCGCCGACTGCTCCATTAGTTTCATTCGCTTCTACTCACCTTCCTGTGAACATCCTCACTGCGGCCGTCCTCAAACTTCCCCTGGATCCTCTCCTCCAGGAAGTAGATGCGCAGCTTCAGGCTGAAGTTCTCCTTCTTCAGGTCATTGAGGTGCTGCGAGATGGTGCGATAGCCGTTAGACGCCATTCTCCGTTTCCCTGTGGGGTCACTGGACCCCTCATCCCTGCACCATACTGCCTCAGGAAGTCTCAGATACTGATTATAAAATGCTAACACATACAGAAAGGAAACGAAAAAAATAATAAACTGTACTAATTAAACTAATTAAGAAAACCAAAAAATTAAAAAATAAAAAAAAGCATGACACTTAAATGCTGTCTAACTGTAGATCAATGTCAACAACAACAACTCTGAGTTGTAAGTGAGATAGAGGGACCTCCTGCTCAGAGAAGTGTGTGTGTGTGTGGGTGTGTGTGTGTGTGTGTGTGTGTGTGTGTGTGAGTGGGGGGAGCAGGGTGTGTTGCTTTTTTTAACATAAGAATCTCTGCCATGCAGGAGCAGTGCAGTGGACACACACAACTGGTGTTAGCTGATCCTGTTATTAAACCCACCAAATCAAACAGGAGGCAACTGGACACTTTCTCCGTCTCTCTGTCTGCTTGGCATGACCATATTCACCATGCACGTGTGTGTGTGTGTGTGTGTGTGTGTGTGTGTGTGTGTGTGTGTGTAGTACCACAGCTTATAGTTCACTACTGCATATGTAACCATGCCCACACAGTGTTAACACGATTAAACACAAGCATCAGCCATGTCAGAGTGGTTATTAATCAGCACCAGATATGGAGCATGTTCTCCGTTTCGTTTGGGCTAAAGGCAGAAAGCTTGTTTCAGGCATCGGTGGATAGTGTATTGCACATGTGCAGCTGATTAATCGAATACATGAAATGAAAACGTGTCCATGAGTTGTGGTTTAATCTTCCTGCAAGATTTCAGGAGCCAGCTGTCAAACATGAAATGTATTATTAACACACACACACACACACACACACACACACACACAAAGGATTTCACACTTCTTTATTGTGATGTACATACACACAGACACACAGTGGGGTCCTAAAGTCTAAGCCCAAGATTTCAGTTTAACACAAAGGTTTTCATTATAAATTATCAGATATTATCAGAAATGAATTTTACATGAATCTTAGGGCTTCTTATTATCTGGGACGTCCCCTTTTCGCTTTAATGACAGTGTGCACTTGAGCCGGCACAGACTCCAACAGTTTGCGTTAAACCTTACGATCCATGTTAGATCAAATCCATCAGAGGGACGTGTGAACACGCACGTCAGCAGAAGAGATAAGACTCACGGAAAATCTTTTTTCCAGTTGAATTTTTAAAAAATTCCCAGCTCAGAATTCTGGACCCCAGTTTATTTATTTGTTTATTTATTTATTTAATTAGTTACTCAGTTAGTCCGTTTCCTTGCAACAGTCTTTGACCATAAGGGGGCAGTATGGTATTAAAAAGTCTTGAGCGTATATGAAACAGGCCCTGTCAGACAGGAGCGCTGGGTTATTTTTTGCGAAGAGTCTTGTTTCAGCTGTCACTGTGGAATTCCGATCTGGGATCGCTCCCTTAACATCAGTGACAGCCTCTCGTGAACAGGCAGAGCAACGAACCCATTTATCAAGACCCAGGAGGACGTGCCATGGAAACTGCTTCACGTGATCCTGAATCAAAAGCTTACTTACATTTAGAATATCAATAACATGAATCCTCTGTCAGCACCTAATAACTCGGGAATCAATAGCAACACTTATAAGCGTTGCCAGAACAGCTCTAAGCAACTTGCGTTGTGGTAACAACAGTGTTTTCAACATGAGCGGCCTGAAAAACAGCTCGGAGCCTTTCCAGCTTGTCAAAATAAACCAGAGACACAACCTTTATGATGTCTTTCTTAAGAATGCAGTGTGATTTATAAGTAAAAGATATCCCCTTTCACATGTCACGTCTCAGTTAATAGACAAAATAAAGTCATTTTTTGTTAGTGTGTGCACTTGCAAGTCTTATAATGCGGTCTCTCTGGCTTTAATCAGATCCTAAATGAATAAAAAGCCCTCTGTTCAGTACAGGAGTGCTTTGCCCTGCTCGATTCAGCCAACGGTGATCAGCTGGAAGCTCAGCACTTATGCTATAGGGATGAAAATCCTAGTTTGATTTGTTTGGACATGGTGTGATTAGAGAGCTTAGGAGCTGTGTGTGTGTGTGTGTGTGCACATACACCAGGAAACAGACAGGTTATATGAGATAAAGTAATAAGCATGTACACTATTTATTTCAAACAAACTGCCATAGGTTATATCACACGATGAATTACGCCATTAAAAAAGATTTGCTGATTATCACGCTTTCATATTTCTATCTTCCCACATAGTCATTAAAGCTCTAAAAGCGTACTAATTTGTACTTCAGCATGCAAATGTTTGCAAATCTGTAAATACACTGCAAAAATGGCATCTTAGATATCAAGATATCTTGAAAACAGTCACGTGATAAGATTACAATAAACCAAATGTAAGATTATTAAACCTGTTTCTAGACATATTTGGCTCATTTCAAGCTTGAAGTCTTCTTGTTTTATGTCTAATTTTAAGCATTTAGTTCTAGAAAGAAGCAAAATGATTAAAAGCTTGAAATGAGGTACTAGTAATACTAGATATATTTGCCTATAACTCAAGATATTTTCACTGTTCATCTGTTCATCTTGGCCACCTAGTGGTTGGGATGCCAGAAATCGTATAAAGTCCTATAAAATATGCTTTTACAATCCCTTGGTAGACAATCTCAAGTATCCTTATTATTCAAAGGCAGTGAAACTTCAGAATAAACATATATCAAGATAATAAACGAGCATTCCCACCTCTCCGAGCTAGAAATACATACAAATGTTCTCTCCCTTTTGAACTCAGCTGATGTATTGAGCTCTCCTATGCTCTAACCAGATGTTAAAAATTCTCTGACAAATTCAAAATGGTCATTGATTTAAAAGTCCAGAAAGCAGACAATTACGTCTCTGAACAGATTTCAGGGACCAACGAGAGCATCCCGAATTAAACATGAGAGACAATCTCCTATTCATTTGATCAAAGTCACATTGAATAGTGATGAGCTTCGTTTGACCAATTTCATATCAATAAAACTGTACTTAAAGGAATCAAAAGCACAAATTCACACAAAATAATGTGTGTTCAATGAAATGCTCCGAAGGATGTGTTTAAGACTAATTTACTAAAAGCAAAAAAAAAAAAAAAAAAAGGTCAAAGCTCACCGACTGTCTCAAACTAAATCCAGAGGCTATAACATTAGCTGCAATTTTACAGTCCAGTAAAGCGGGCTGGTTTGGGGGCGACTTCTGTGTTTATGTCAGATTTCCAGTGCTGCTTTTTAAAATGGCTGAAGGGCATGGCACACATGTTCCTGTAAAACACACACTGACAGGCTGAGGACTTCTGTGTCTTTATTGAACAGCAACGTAAATCAGGCATGAAATCGGTGGTGAACATGTGATACAGGCGCAGCAGCCATAGCTCGTCGTTCTTAATAGAAGTACTCAGGTACCGTTGCTGCTGAGGTGATTCAACATTGTCCTGTGTATTTATTGTTTGCACTCGTCAGACGTTTGCACTTTATGTAGTCCTGTGTACTGTGCCACTGTGTTCTTATGTGTTGCATCACGATCCCGGGGTCCTTGGTTCAGACGTATTCAGGATATATAGTGGAATGACAATAAAAAGCGCTTGACTTGACTTGTGTTTTGTACTGCTGGCAAGGAATTCAGTACCATATCACTCAGTTGTGTACATCACTTGTGTGTACTTGTGTGAAACATATCACTGTTGTATTTTCTGCACTAATTGAAAGATGTTCCTTTTCATGCTGACTAAGATTCTGTGACAACAATAAGATTAATTACAAGATAAATTCATCCTAAATACTATTGTCTTTCTCCTTCCTGCTGTCCCACTTCCCTCTAATACACCCCTTCTTTTTCTTCTCTGCAACCTTCCCCCCATTTCTCTTTCATTTCGGTGGGTAAATTGCTCCCAGATGTGGTGGCAAGGGAGAGTGCCAGTAGCGTGTGTGTGCGTGTGTGTGTGTGTGTGTGTGTAGGGCTCAGTTCTGAGCCCTTTACCCCTTTGCCAGCATCTTACTGAAATAGGGGGAGAGCTTTTCCAGAGAGTGTGCCAGCTGCGCAGCGGTGTAAACACACACACACACACACACACACACACACACACACATACACACACACATGCACTCATACATTCACACACAGCACAACACAGTGCAGACAGAAAAACAGAGTCTGACTCAGACACCCACACCCTTGTTCCCTGCAGTGACGACTGCGTCGGAGTGAAAAGTCTGTGTATATGTGAGTCTGTGAGTTGGGAAGGTTTGCACGGAGAAGGCGTGGACGCTCACCAGGGACAATACGGCTGCCCTAAAAACCTAGCGCGTTGTTGTTGAGTCTTTTTGCATAAAACCTGACACACCAAAGTGACTTGGAAGAGTTTCAGCAGAAATGCTTCATACATCTGGTACTCACACACAGCACAATGGCCATTATTTGACTCACTCCTTTTTTTTCCACCTTTTATAACCTCAAGCAAATCCACAGTCCAGCATGGTGCAATCTAAGCATCCAAAAGCATCCAAATGGCTTTTCGAGCTGTAACACTAAGCCAGACCTGTGGATTCTTGGCTCAGGATCTAATGTCGCTGCCTTGGGTCCACTAACCTCGCCGGCCCTACGGCTTGTGATATTTTACCACAGGAAGAGCATCCATCCCTGAGTACGCTGTATGACAGATGGCCTTGTAGTATAGCTCAGATCCATCATGTGGGATTGATACTCCCACTGAGAGGCTACGATTTAGGCTTGGACTCTTCCTCTCTTATCTGTGAACTATAACACCGCCAAAGCACCAGTAAGCTAGAATATAGGCTAATGCTGCCTTCGATTTACCAAACGGAATGACATGGTTTTCAACCTCCATACAGTCAAGGTACCATGGAAGGAAAGCTGGGGGCATGGATGCCTCCATGTTCGTCTTTTGTTAGCAACAAGCAGCCAGCTAGTTGTGAGTAATGTATACTTTCCTGTATAGTCAGTGATTTAACAAGTGAATATGTCTGTATGTTGATTGATCTAAAGCAAACACTTGTATATAGAGTATAAATCATATAGAGATAACAAGGGCTAGTTTGTTTACTTCTGATGCTGTGAGCAGCCATGTTGATTTGACATCTTATTCTGAACTCACAGTAGAGAAGACTTCCGAATTTCAAGCTGAGGAGGTGTTTTTTTTTTTTTTTTTAATTATGACTTGTAGTCAGACAGAGCAAGTTTCTTTCTCTTTCTTTGTCATTCACTCTTTCATTTTATTCAGATCTCAAATTCAATTCAAATCAGTTTATGGAATTCACATATTTTCTCTACAAGGCTCCTCTTATGTTCTCTCTTACTCTCTTATATGCAAGAGCTGATCTGTTTCTGACTCTTACATCAAGGCAGGAGATTGTCCATCACCTCAGATACGACATCATCAGTAGCACTCTGTTAACACCCCATATATTACATGCACATTTGTTTTCAGTGATGAGAGAGGATGATAGGGTTTTTAAATGGCTCAGCTCCACCATCCAATCCATAAAGCCTTGGAAGAAGCCTGGGTCACTCCATCATATGGGGCTGGTTGAGAACACTGTGAGGCCATCCCTGTGTCATATCAGCTTTCCTATCCTCCCAACACATTTGAAAAGGAGCTAAAGCTCAAATTGTGAGTTTGGTGTCTCTGTGCTTTTTTATTTTTTTGCATTTTTTTTAAAATGCTGCTTACCGTGTTAAGTGATAAGATGAACCGATGGCTTTCTGTTCAAATTTTATAAAGCTCTGATTCTTTAAACAGTGAGAATATAATAGGACCAAAAGGAAAAATGAGAGAAAGCTTTTGGAGTGTTACTCCATTGGCAAGACATCTGAGGCTTGGCTTTCTATCCCAGTATCCCCCCTTTTCCATCTCTCCCTTTCTCTCATCTTCCAGAACACATTCAGAGGTGCTATGTCTGTCCATCAGCCAAGCAGGAAGTGACCTCAATGGAAAAAAATGGAAAAATGGGATGAGCTGTGTGTGTGTTTGTGAGTGTGTCACTGGGAGGCCTCATTTATTCCAGTAAGCTTTGCTGCTACTAGATAAACCTGAGTAAGCCAATGGAGGCCAGTAAGGCTGAGTGAAATAGACAGGAGTTCATCTTCCACCTCCAAGTCTTATAATTAAAGGTTTTTACTCTGGGCCTTACAGCACTAAACCTCCACTGAAGGCTAAAATCATCACTGATTGAGGTGAGTGTCTCCACCATCCAAATCTTATCACAATGACCTCACTATTCGGTAACTGCATCAGAAACAAACGTTTGATTTTTCGAGCTAAAAATGTCAGTGCTGCGACTTACACAAACTAACTAACATTGGATTACATGAAAATAATATGCATCATTGTTCACCTCTGTGTATACTGAACGAATCCAGCAAAACATTTTCCCAGACCTAACCATAAACAGGGCCTCCTCTGCATTTTTCATGTTAGAGGCAAAATTCTGTTTAACCGAGGACAAGCAGAGCATTGGTTTCTTAGACACAGATCAAAAGCCCAAAGCTGCTTTTAATTCAATGTGTTTATGGTGGGTCTAAATTATGGGATCAAATTCACCCAGTACCAAAACCACTGCCAACTCTCCCAACCAGCGCTTTTGTCTTACACAGACATGAAACAGGATATGCCCAAATCTCTCATTCCCTCTCCCTCTCTCTCTCTCTCCCTCTCTCTCTCTCTCTCTCTCTCTCTCTCTCTGTCTTTTTGGGTCTCTCTGTTGCCCCGATCAAGAGAGTGGTTGCTAAACAAACAGGATGCAGAAACAAAAAACAGTCTTTACTCTTTAAAAAGGAGAGGAATCGCCGGCGGCAGGACACGTTTCAAAATAAAGTCTTACAAATGCAGTCTGAGACAGGCCACCGCAAAAACCGTCCTGACTGTCCCGCAGTGACCTGGAGAGCAGCACACACCTCACATGCCTGACTGCTGCATCCTGTTGTGTTCTGTTGGCTTTAATGGCTGATCATGGTTCATCACCAGTTTAGAAATGATTGTGCATGTCACTGAGACACAAGCGATGACTGCTGGAGGTGATCAGGGCCGCTTCTGTTGCACAGGTCCAGGAAGTCCAGAGGGGGGTGCTAGAGTAATGGAGGAGACGAGTTTGGATCGTTTGTTCTTCAAGGGAAAAAAGGCTGTACACTCACTCCGTACTCACACACTCTTATATTACTCTTTCTGAGTTATGAAGTGTGAATTACTGCAGCTAAATAACGCCACTTCTACTCATAACACTAATCCAAATTCTAACCGAAAGCCCCAAGTCTCTGGAGTTTTTTTTTTTCCAAAAAAAGCTACTTTTTTATGTCTTAAGAAAAGCTATTTTCTTGACGAGTGTCAAAATGATCATGCATCCTATTATTACACACAGACACCAACAGACACAAAACCAACAAATCAGCCAAATGATCATTTGGTTTTTGATTAGTTGACAAGGGCGAATATGTCTGCAGACTTATAAATAGCCCTTTATGAGTATAATTATGAAACAAAACAGGTTTCATC
>JAKKZN010000019.1:1714976-1725956 GCA_033441825.1 Pangasius elongatus
TGTCTTCATGGAGCTCGCTTTGTGCACAGGGGCATCATCATGCTGGAACAGGTTTGAGCCTCTTAGTTCCAGTGAAGAGAAATTTTAAAGCTACAGCATACAGAGACATTCTATACAATTGTGTGCTTCCAGCATTGTAGCAGCAGTTTGGGGAAGAATGACATGTGCGTGAAGGTCAGGTGTCCACATACTTTTGGCCATGCAAAAAGCACACAAATTAACCATGAGGAACCAAAATCAATGTGTTTTTTTTTAATCACTGTCTTGATGATTCTTTCTTGAGTTTGCACTTTTCTACTTGAAGTTGAGTTATGGAATTTTGCAGTTTTACAGTATTTTAGCTGCTTATTTGCACTATTACTTGAGTAATGAATTCATGTACTTCTGCCAGCTCACAGCTACATACATCTAGGAATCTAGGAATGTTTGGACAGTTGTGTTTTCAATTAGTCTTATAGATTAATGAAAACCGGATTTGAGTGCCACGACTCTGTGCACACATGCTGCCACAATGCCGTCATTAAAATGGATTCTAATGACAGTCACGAGCTGAGGCCAAAGGGGGGAAAAATGGTGTCTGTGCTCCACGTTCACTTGCGTGATTGGAACTGATGTGTTTGTTTGCACGCCCTAGTTTAAGTATTCAGACTACAGCTTGGTGAAGTAAAAGAGATCAGACATAGGGACATGATAGGGACATAATGCTGTTTAATAGAGTTGCCATATATTAAAAACACATCTGTAAAGACAAGACTAATGCATATTATTTTGACGAATTGTGCATCATTCTGTCCTGCATAATCTCTCATCTGAAGTGTCTGAGGGTAGACAGGATGTTAATAGAACACACTTAAATTGGTTATTCTGTTCTGTAATACCAGTATTGACAAGGCCAATATTGCAGTAAGGATTTTTTAAAAATGTTTTATTGGTTTTATCGAAAGTTTCAGCATTTCACATACCTAAAAATTTAGGAAATAAAGAGCCTTAAAAAGAAGGCTAAAAGAGAAATCTGACTTGGTTGTAATTTTTTTTTTTTTTTTTGTCTGTTTAACAGCAAATCAATCGCATCTTGTTTCAATCAAAATGAAACAAAACAGTTGTGAGTGGTTATCTTTTGCACCAAATAATCAGGTATTAGGTTTAACACCTTTGTTTAATAACAATAATAGAATTAATTTCCGTTCGGCGTGTATCTCATCACCTCCTGCCACTTAAACTAAATGGATAATTAGGAAAAATAAACCCTTGGGTCCACTTCCTGAACAACTAGCTTGCTCAATTTGAACAGGAGAGTTTGTGTGTGTGTGTGTGTGTGTGTGTGTGTGTGTTTATATCTTTGTGGGGACCAAATGTTCCCACAAGGGTAGGAATATCTGACAGTTTTGACCTTGTGGAGACATTTGGCTTGCCCCACAAGGAAAACCTCTCTTTTACCAAAAGTGCTGCGTTTATTAAAAAATAAAATAAAATAAAAAGTCTAAATGTTTCCTCCTAGTTACTGAGATTAAGGTTAGTGTGTGTGTGTGTGTGTGTGTGTGTGTGTGTGTGTGTGTGTTCTGCATGCACCTATAATACAAAGAAATGTCTCAAATGTCTCAACTTTCTCTCTCGCCCTTTATCTTTTTCTCTATCTCTGCATTTACTTGTGCCTCCGTGTGTGTGTGTGTGTGTGTGTGTGTGTGTGTGTGTGTGTGTCCATTTGTGCCCTGTCTGCACGAGGAGAAAATTAAAAGCAGACTTTCTGTGACTTTCCATCATCTCCAAATTGCACATTTGTTGGGGAATTTGACCTGGCACAAGATGTAACTGTAATATTTGTTTCTGAGCGTATACACCCCGCTCTTTTCGCAGAAGGAACTTATGAAAACTTTCCAAAGCGAGGCTGTCTCTGAAAGTGACAACTGTCTCCAAAGGGAGAAAGGGAGAAAGCTTTGTTCCAAAAGCAAAAAAAGTGAGGAAGATGTATAGGGTAAGTAGATCTAAGCCTGAGCCATTAAGTCATTAGCTTGGACTTGTTAGGAGAGATGTGATGGATCAGCACTCTAGCAAAGGTTAATGGCTGGATTACTTCCTCTATGGAAATTTACAAGAATGGCCTGCGATATGTTATAGGAGATGAGCATATCATAGCAAAACGGCTAAAAATGTCTTTTAATTTGAGTTCAAAGTTGTTCCATCTTTGTAAGCATTGTGCATGTTTATGTGACTTTTTCACTTTTGAGGTTCATATGAGAATTTCAAATATAGCTTGCTTATGTGATTAATGAGAGCAATCAGATGTTGTTGGATGTGATCCCTCAGAGAATCCCCAGTGATGAAGTTATGGAATAAACCTTCAGGAACATCTGAAACCTCCAGAGGCGAACTAAACTAACATTTACCCTGAGATCCCATCTCTCCAGAAAACGATCTCCTCGTTTTAAGTGACACATTTTCTCAGAGGAAGTTGTGCGCCCCAACCTATTTGTGTTTCCCGTGGTTTTAGCGGCTGCTTTGGACGTTGACCTTAGCGTTTTGCTTGAGCGCCACTGGTCACTGGGCTGTTTTCTCTCCAGCACGGCGGCGCCGTTGGGACTTTCGTTGTCCCCTTGCTAGGCCGACAAAGAGTAATGAGAGCAGGAAGCTGTTTCGCTCAAATTAGGGACAGTTTAACTACTGAGGTCGGCCCTGAAAAGCCCCGCGTGGCGCTCCTTGACTATATCAATGATCCTGTGACAAAGAGTGAGGTGTTGTGTAAAAGGGTCAGCTGGTTAAAAGGGTACTTGACGTTTGATCTTTTTCAAGGTTCACATGTTTGAGGCTTTTTGAGTAGGTTTTATTGTGCAGACGTTTTGGGTCACGTGTGGAAAGAACCCTCGGTAGAGAGTCAGCTGCATTTAATGAACATGTGAGCTCCGTCCGTTCTGTGATGTAAAATCTACTCCTGTTTTGACCTGCAACCCCAAGAGAGTTCAGCTCTGCTGTTGACCTGAGGCGTTTGCCAGCACTACGCAGGAAAATACCAAAAGACTGATGAGGAGGTAAGCTCGTGCTCGGATCTTTCAGGCATGAATTCATAAATCTGCAACTCGTGTGAATCTCACATGATCCTAACATTAGTGATAAAGTGCGTTATACTTCATCAGCGCACAGAGACATGCCATTTTTCACTGTTGACAGTCGATAAAAGCTAATAGAAGCTATTATGAGGCATCCCTTTGACCTCCTTTAAGATCCCAAATAATGACAAGTGAATTCTCCAGGTACATTTACAAATCTCACAGAAACTACGTTTACAGTCCAACAAATGTCCATGACTTTTTACATCAATATAATTATGTTTATTATATCGTTTACCACTGCAAACATGTCTGCTATCTATGCTAATAGTAAATAAGTCTGCATACGTATCCATGCTAACGTTCATTCTTTGTTTCGTTGCTTTATCAACGATTATTTTGCTTCCTTAAAGCTAACAAAGTTCCATGAAGTGAAAAAAAAACTAGAAAGGGATTTTGATCCCAGAGAAACGTTGCAGCTGGTGAAGACTACCGCAGTGTTTCTGGTCTGTGTTTCTTCTCTTTCCTCCAAAAGTCGAAAGCTGCCACCGGTTCATGCCAACGTTCACATGGTTTGTTTTGTTTTCTTTTCCCTGAATTATAGAAACCAAAAAATCCCTATCACCTTCTCTGCCATTTCGCTTGTAAATAAAAGCCTATATGCAGCACATGCTTCGAAATGTTTGGCTTTTTTGGAGGAATATATGCCCTCGTTTCATATTTGGGTGAATCTGAGGCTGATTATATGGTGAGGACTGGGGTCCAATGTTATATCTGTCCCCATAATTGCCATTTGGGTCTGCTCTTTGTGTGGTGCTGTTTTTGAGGGCAAGGAAATATATATATTTCTAAAAAAAAAAAAAAAAACAGTGAGGTTGCATGACTCACATATTTAAAAGCACGATAACTAGATTTCTTTGAACATGGCGAGACTAGTTAAGGACTGAGAGTGGGCAGGACAATAGAAAGTTTTGTGGTTGTGCTCCCACATGAAGCTTTCGCTGAGAGTAAGTTCAAATGTTCAGGAATGTAAAGCCATTATATTGGCCGGTACACTCAGTCTTACAGCGTAAGCATTTAAACACAACCATGACTTATTTTCCCTCGACATTTGAGCTTTATCAGTCTGTAATACTGTAAGAAGGCATCAGTGCCATGGTGTACATGCAAATGTAGATCAAATGGTCTTCTTGGTTGTTTGTGTAATTCCAGTGCAAAGAGCTGAACACTCTGTACTGTGTTTCAAACAGCAGGTGGATTACGGTGCTCAAAGGCTCAGTATAGACAAACACGGTTTGTATGTACATTCTGCGCTGGCACGGAGTTAAGGAAATTCTTTTGGTTGTTCACCCTAACCACATGCTTTTAACAGCTGGGCTATATTTCACTCAAAGCCTGCAACATTTAAGCATTTAATCGATTTTTTTTTCTTTTTTGCACAAACCAAGATCCAAGAGCCTCTCATTAATAAATTTTCCACCATCATGAGGCCATAAGAGCTCAGCTAAAGCCCTGACAAGACACACAGTGTGGTTATGATGGGGGATAGAGAAAACCAGGGTGAGAATGACAGCAAGAATAATACAGGGTTAAGAAGGAAAGGAGTTTTTTTTTTTTTTTTTTTTAGAACTGATGCATATGTAAACAGCTTGGCATATACATGCTTGTACCGTCCCCTTAACTCATATACACTCCTTCTCATACAAAACACACACACACACACACACACACACTGAGACTCTTCCCCCAGTTCTCTCGGACTGTCTCCTCTGTAATAAGCTCCAGATGTGGTGCTGAAGGGGGTGAGGCGCTTGTATGTCATCCACTGCGCTCGCGGCCCGTCTGAGGGGACGCCGGCAGGGCTGAAGGAGGGAGCGAGGGCCCCAGGCCCGAGGTGCTGCGGATGGGGCGAGCAGGTCACTGCCTACGCACATCTGGAAGCACTTCAGGTCAACAAGGCCAAGGCTGCCTGAAAGGTGAGACATACACACCCCGGCCTGGTGCAAGAAACACGCAAGAGTTCAGAGTGCATGATACACAACATACATTATTGAATCGGAGTTAACAAGCCTACACACAAACAAACCGAGATCCTATTTTCTTTTATAGAATAGCTTTTAAAAAGTTCAACATCGATGCATGTAATAGGTGCACAAGGAGAGGGAATAGTCATTGCCTCGATGCAGTGATGATTACTGCCATCTTTATTCTATAGACCTGTAGTCATTTTTTTTCCTTCGCGAAGGGCAGAGTAGCACGATAAGGACATTTATGGACAGTATGTACCAGTTTGTACCAGTATGGAGTAATATCAAACTATAATAAGTACACTGGTCCTCAGACTACTTGCCCCAGTGGGGAAAAAAAAGATATGGTAGAAAAGTTGAAGCTACATGATGTGTAAGATCAAAAAACAAACAAACGAAAAAAAGAAAAAAAGATCATGGCCTGTACCAAATAAACCCCGAATCGTACGTTCATCAAGAAGCCCCCATAAAAGTACTTCAGTTATATTAAAACAACAACAACGGCAAAAAATAAAGAAATTAGAAAAGCAATTTATGTGTTAAAAGTAAAAAGCAATTCAGGAATAATTTGTTTTATTCGAATCACTTCATTAATAATAATCAATGATTAAAAGCATAGAAAAAAAAAAGCTATGAAAGAAAAGACTTTAAATCAGTCATTATTTTCTGGACATTTTTCAAAAAAATCTCAGTATATTCAAACGATCTGAAAATCAGCGTGACTGCACTGTTTAAAAGAGTGTTTTACTTTTTGAAAATATGTGTCACATTTAGAAACTGAGAGAAGAGAAGTCTGTTTTTGGGGGGAAAAAGTCAGATCCGATGACTAAAACGAGCATTTTCAACACTTTCTAAATAAATCATATTCTCACAACACCAACCCTGTTTAAAGTCACAGCACCCTGATGCACACCCCTGTAATTAATCAGGAAATGAACACGAGTTTGAGAAATCTATTCTTAGCAATATTAGTTAGAAGGGAGGGGGGTTTGTCATGACGCCGTTTTCTCTGTTGCCTGCAACAGAGCTGTTAGGAACACCTTAGGTGATCTGTCCTTTAGAACCAATTTTAATAAGCGTGATTATTGCTTGAAATGCAAGTCTCTTTATTCCCATATGCTTTGCAATTATGAAATGGCATACAGATTTAAAAAAAAAAAACAGGAAGTATAAGTTGTCCTTGAAAAACTAATTACATTTGTGTTAGTATGAGAAGTTACATGTATCACCATGAACCAACATCTATGTGTCAGTGGTACAGTAGGTTATATAGAATGAAATGTATTAAAGACATGACCTTCCTCGTTTGAACACAACAAGGTGTTCAGTATGGAGATGTTCCTTCAGCTTTTTAGAGTTCAGGTGGATTGGTCATTCACATCTAAAGAGAGCTGGAGAATCCAAGTTTTTTTCCGCTGGGTTTCCAGCAAATGCACCTTCTCATCCAGATCTTGTGTAAATTCAAACTTAAGCAAGCTACAATCATCCACTGGCTTCTTTGAAGAACACACTTCATTCAGTTGACTCTAATTTAAAGCCACAAAAAAAAAAAAAAAAAAATGAAAAAAGGGGGTTAAATCATCCAGACACTACGTCTGCCTCGCAGTCTCCACATTAGTCCAGATATATGAAGAGTTTCATTTCCTCAGAAAAGTATCTACATTCATCAGCAGTGATGAAGATGGTAACAAAAAAAAAAAAAAGCCAGCATTGGAGGGGGGAGAGGAAGAACCATAATTCCAGAAGGAGGGTAGGACTGTTCCGTTCCCACTGGAGTTTTGCAGAAAGAGGAATCTCAGACCAATTTGTCCCATTCTTTAAGGCCTTCTAAGTCATCCAACTCCTACGAGGCTTCCTCTTCTCCATTTTCATCCTCCCTTCTTTACTCTCTCACCCCCTCGTCTCAGTTAACAGTGGGGACCTGGTTGAGGCTGTACTCCTTGGCTTTTAGTCTTAGGTTAGCAATGCTGTTGGCCATGTTCATTCCCTGGGTGGAAGTGGTGTTGGCACAAGTGGGTGGGTAGGTTGCCATTGTGCTGATGAACAGGAAATAAACAAAAGCAAGAATGAATACACAAATACACTGATTAAAAAAAATCTATAAACATCGATTAACATTCAGACATCTCAGATATTATATACATTATATACAATAGTTTATTTTTGGTTCAAACACCAAAGAGGCTCTTTGGTTCTCTGATTGTTGCTACACATTTGAGATTTTAAAAAAAAATCACATATAGTAAAATTTAAAAAAAAAAAAAGTACTTGCTTTCTGTGGGCAGCATTTTCTGTGGCACTCGCACTGGCCCTCCCTCCGAACTCGGAAACCAGCTTAAGAATATATAAATAGTTATTAAGGCTTTATATGTACTTTATTAACATGTAATAATTGTGCACATCAGTGCATTAGGCAACAAGACAACCCCAAATCTACATTAGCTTGTTTTACTGGCCTCGTTTCTAGTTGTGAGCATAAATATGCCAGAAAGTGGTTAAGAAACACATTTGCACAGTCAGAATTTGAGCGTTTGGCCCGAGTGGCCTGGTCAGCTGTTCTGCACAGCTCAAAAGAACAGACCTCACTGTAGACCATAACCATCGAAACCAGAGTCACAGAAAATCCTGCCCAGTGAAGCTTTCCTCCTCACTTTGTTAGCATGTATCTTATAACCCAGAGGTCACAGGGCACAGAGGTGGATTTAACACGGTTTGTTTTCAGATTATCACCTAACGGTGAGGGGTTGAGTTCCTGAGGTCCACCTCTTCCCTACTGAGAGAGAGACAGACTACTATGCAGAACTGCTTGAGAATGTACAACAGTCTGGGCTGCTTTATTTGATCAGTCTGACTAGCAAATCTTTTCATCACGACACTTTATTTTCTTTGCAAATTGCCTTTTTTTAGTTATTATGTTCATGTCAGTAGCAACAAAGGGGCGAATTCTTTTGCGTTAGGAAAAAAGGCAAACAGCCAGAACAAGTCAAACTGGTGGAAATAAACAGAAGAGTGCCTGAGACTGGGCTAGTAACACAGATACAGCAGAGGTCATGTGCTGAGAGGAAATGAAAGGAAAACAAAGCAGATAGCTGGAGGGCATGCTGGGATTGAGCGGGGCATGAGAGTGGCACAAACGACACGGTAAGGTTACTGGGGTTACCTGTAAGGGGTGGCGCTGCCCCAGGATAGGTAGTCATTGGGACGTGGGGCGGGACGAGGCACGATGGGCTGCTCCACTGCTGTTACATCTCCTGAGTAGGATTTGAGGAGAGAGGCATTCTTACTGGCCAACATGGCTCGCTCGTTACGGCGGAACTTCGCTCGTCGGTTCTGAAACCACACCTGTGGGAGGAGGAGCGGAAATGATTATTTTCAATGCAATTAGAGGTTACGCAGATGGCATGATCAAACAGTCTACTATATATATTTAATATAAGGTGCATTATTATCTGTTTTGTTTCAGGTTAAATTATATATAGTATTATTATAAAGTAAAAAAAAAAAAGCTACTGAAATAAAGCACTCAGGTTTTTTAATCTAATGAATAATAATAATAATAATAATAATAATAATAATAATAATAATAATAATTTAAAGGCCTTAAAATCATGCAGAGATAAATAAAATGAACTGTTTCATTTAAGTGAAATATGATGCACTAAATCATTCATGTGTTTTCATTGTGCTTTGCGTGTAAAAAGAAATGCAGCATGGAGATTATTGTGTAACTACATTTTCGAGCAAGACAAACTGCTAAAACCTACAGAAACCGCTGTGGAATTGTTGCTAAGTGAGAAAAAATCTCCAGAATTTTCTCATCACATGTCACGCGGTCATCTTGAGAACAGATTTTGAAGCTCAACATGTAGTTTGCCGACGATGCTCTAGTGCCTTCTTGTCCACCATAGAAGAGGGAAAGGCTATAACGGAGCGATATGGAGCATCTTATCGCACTCGAAATATCATAACGCGCCCGGACGTTAAAGATAGACAGACAAACATGCAAAACATATGAGACGTATGGTGCGATAAGCTCTCACAAGCCCTGTACAAGGATGAAACGATAGAGCTAGGCATGGTGGAGTGCCACTCTTTCTGCTCTAAACAGTGGTGGAGACGCAGAACAAGCCTCGCTTCCCAAGCCAAGGTCTGGTGGAGGCGCAGTGTCCGGTTACGCAGTGCTTCAGGAATGAGCTCAAAGTCGCTTTTATCAAAGCCTTTCGGAATCGCTCGCCCTCTCTGGGACACATTAATTGCAGATGTGTTTTCTCTCGCTTTTTTCTTTCTTTTCCTCTCTCTCTCTCTCTCGCTCTCTCTCCCTCTTGATCTATAAATGGGCACAATCCCCATCTTTTAGCAAAAAAAAAAAAAAAAAAAAAAGTCCCTCTCATTATAACATGTGGAGACCGTCTCTGGCCTGGAGCATGTGCTTTCGGTCTGCTCTCTTCCATGTAAATCTCTGATTGGGGCTTTTTTTTTTAAACGCCAATGTGGCTGGTTCACAAAATATCACACAAACCAAACACTGATGGGACTTCTTCATACACATGTCAAGCCATGTGATACAATCTTATTATTTTCCCAATTTAACCTGTTCTGGACTCAGTATATTTATTTTTTGTTCATATTTGGTTCTCATATTTGGTAGCTAGCATATATATATATATATCTCCTGATGTATACACCACTATATAAAATGACTATGATCTCCGTTCCTGGCTGAGTGCTGTATTCCGAGGTCTTTAATATGAAGGGAACACAGTAACTTCAGTAAATCAAATGTGTAAAACTGAGCTGATCAAAGGCCAGGCTAATTTGAGAAGCTTGATGCGCGTGGAATTTGAACTCACTTGCACTCGGGCCTCGGTGAGATTGACCCTACGGGCCAGATCCTCTCGCACAAAGGCGTCAGGGTAGTGCGTCCTCTCGAACACTCGCTCCAGCGCCTGCAGTTGGCTGCTGTTGAACGTGGTTCTGTTCCGCCTCTGCTTACGCTTCTTCTTCTCCTCCGAGTTCAACTGTTCATCTGTCCACACCATCACAAACATCTCGCATAAGTTCAGACGTTTCAGATCACAGCCTTTATACTTCCTATCAAATGTATGGGGTGTGATGCGTTAGCTACACTGTAAATCATTTCCGTCATTAAAATACTGTGTTCAAACCACTACGATACGCTGAAAGTGTTTTACAGTATGACACGGCAGCCCACGTGGCATTCTGGGAAAATATTCACAATACCGTCTGATTATACTCTATCAAAGCACCTTACTGTATAGATAATGTAACACTGCTGTGACAATTACTACAATACAGTAAAACATACAGGATCATCAACTAGTCAGCAGAATCGTTTCCCTGAAGAAACTATATCTAAGTTTTCAAATTTTCATTTCTTGTAGATTTTGATTTATTTATTTTTTTGTAAAAAGCATGGCTTTAGCTATAGTACAACAAGCTAGTTAAAGCTAGGCAATGCCAGGTAATGCTAGCCTAGATATATAACATACATTTGCTAGCTAGCTTGCTATTTTAAAATGAAATCCCATGTAGCTTTTTTTTTTTGGCTCTAATACATATTGTACATAATACATAATTCATAATACCTATTGTGGAATTTCATATGATTTGTTTGTGAATTGAACTGAAATTATTGCTTTAATAAACTCATTTTTACAAGATTATTTTGTTAGTATTTTAGACCCTTTCAAAAAGATGTATTTTTGACAGTAAAATACAGTACTGTGCAAAAGTCTTAAGCGCATGCAAAGAAATGCTGTAGAGCAAAGATGCCTTCAAACATAAAGAAACTAAGTGTTTCTACATTTTAAAAAAAAATACTATAAAGAGCAGTAAACAGTAATAAATGACACAAAGTCAATATTTGGTGTGACGATCCTTCGCTTTTAAAA
>JAKKZN010000019.1:1895245-1906489 GCA_033441825.1 Pangasius elongatus
GTGGCGACCCCTGAAGGGAAAAGCCGAAAGAAGAAGAAGAAGAAGAAGAAGAAGAAGAAGAAGAAGAAGAAGAAGATCATAACACAGAGCTCTGAGGTGTGCATGAGATTGCAACTCCCCACGTCCAATCCATGTTAATAAACATGGCCATTCTTTGTCCTTTGTTCATTTTCCCAATGCACACTACTACTGCAGGCATCACAACAGAGAGTACCCCTTCTCCTTCAAGGTGCTAATCACCTTCAGATTGCTACTTTAACGTCAGATAATTACTGTCCATTTAAGAAAACATCTAACTTCCTCCCAACTAATGACCATGTACTCATACACATTTACAGTTGCATTAAAGAGCACATGATGCTTCACTATGCCTACTTGAGACACACTGATTCTATGACAGTATTTAGTCTGTCTATGTCAGTATTTAAATAGTAAAATGAAGAGGGCTTGGGTTACATGTCCAGGGAGGCAACATTCAGGTACAGTATATAAACCCTACTGTATACCATCATCGCATTAATCTCACCATAACAGGGTAATTAAACCTATTAAGACTCAGGAAGTTTTGAGAATCTGGTCTGTGCTCTGAAGTTATGAGAATATCCAAGAACCAGCAATAGAAAATAGCGAGCGAGAGAAGGACAGAGAAACTCTGTGGTTTGGCTGTGACATAGCCTCCTATTTCAAATTTCCATGCAGAGCAGAAAATAAGAATAAAGACCATGAGGTGAGTGAGGGCGTTGCTGCAGTCCGTGTGCATGTTAGCGCTTTTCTGTATGTCTGTGCAAGCATCCGTCAATCAGTCAATTTGCAGTTCCAACCTTGAGCTTAGGTGTAGCCTCTACCCTCACAGCTACAACCGCCCATACATGCATGTGCAAAACACACGTATTCAAAGCCATATCCTCCCTCAGATCCATCAAGATACATACAAATCAACGTCACACCATGAGCGCTCATGCTGCAACCAAGATCTCTGCACGTATACCACCGGGTTTGGTGCTTTTCCTGCCATGAGTGCAAACCACAGGACCCGAGAGCGGCTTGGAGCGGAACAAGGAAAGCAGGGCTCGTAATTACAAACCATAAATACGGACCCGATACATATTCATCCTCCGATGAAAGATCAAATGCCCTGAAACAGTTGGCTGAGCCACAGCGGCGTTTCCACCCATGGTCAGAGTCGGAGAAGGCTGCAGTCAAGAGCCAGGGAGAGTTTTGACATAATAATAATACACATGCTCGGGAAGATGCTGAACAGATGTGCCAAACACTCACTTTAATAAGTCTTTCTGTGTAAGAGGACGGGGTGTTCGCTGCACGCTTTTGTATTGTAATAGCCCCATTGTGGTTGTATGAGAGAGATAATGTTCGTGTGTGTATCTATTGATCTCACGCACTAATCCGATCCATATGCAGCTCATCTGTGTCATGGTGTCTGATAAAACATAAGGCCTGATGTTTACAAAGAAGGAGGAGAGTTTTTTGTCTCCCTCTGATGTCCGTCGTCCTTAGAATTTCGCACAATAACTTGAGATAATGTGACTTGGCAATCCTCAATTTGAAAGCAAGGTTAACTTAGGACAAGTCACTCACCCTCCTTTTCTGAAGGATGTGTGTGTGTGTGTATGACTGAATGATGGGTGTGTTGGGAAGATTACCCTCTGAATACACATGTACACTTATACACTCTATGCAGACTTATATAATCACATATATCCAAAAAGGTGGCGGAATGGCATGATCACATAAATAGTGTGTGCAGATATCCAAATGTCTTCACAAGGATATGAATATCTGAGAGTTTTGACCTTGTGGAGACATTTGGCTGGGCCCCATGAGGAAAACTCCTTTTTGTCTCCAAAAAAAATTACTTATTAAAAAATAAATTAAAAGAACCAAAATGTTTCCCTTTGGTTACTGAGGTTAGGGTTAGGCATAACATTAATTAGCTGCATATAATAATTATGGCAATGGAAAGTCCTCACAAGGGTAGTAAGGCTAATGTGTGTGTGTGTGTGTGTGTGTGTGTGTGTGTGTGTGTGTGTGTGTGTGTGTGTGTGTGTGTGTGTGTGTGTCCATGAAGATTATGGTTCAATTCAATTCAATTCAATTTTATTTGTATAGCGCTTTTAACAATGGACATTGTCACAAAGCACATTTACAGAAATAGACTCATTCAAATTAAATTAAATCAAAATAAATGGTTCATGTCGCTGACAACAAAATGAAACAGAGACAGAAACATAAGTAATACAGTCTGGAGGCTGCCGAATATCAGAGAATACAGAGAGAGAGAGAGCCTGAGGGGCAGGAAGGTCAAAATGTATGTCTGGAAAGAAAGATGGTTTAGACAAATAATAAGCATGGAGGTAATGAGAAAGACTAACACATGGACAGAGATGAAGTCGCTGGCTGATGTATAGGAGTGTGCACGCTTACATTAGGCGGTGTAGATGTTTACTTAGTCCGGACAGATTAATATGCTCTTCTGCCCTTGTTCAGTCCAAGTTACTGACAAATGAGGAAGAATCTTACAGCACAATCAGAGGAAAAAATCATTTCCACACTAGATACTATTTACACTCATAAGTCAGGGGTCAAAGGGGAGGGGGTCAGGCAAAGAGGATAAGAATAGAGGCAGTGGAGACAGACAGGAGAGAGAGAAATATGAGACACACAGACACACACACACACACACACACACACACACACACACACACACACACACACACACACACACACACACACAGATGCCTCATATAGAAACACTAATCAGAGCTGCCCAGCAACTGCTGAATTAAAAAGTTCTTGAGGAAAGAAACTGAAGTTGTTTTTTTTTAAAGACTAATTTGTTTAGGAATTTTCTTCAGAGACCAAGTGCTGATTAACTTTTACGCCCTACTCACTTTTATTTATTTATTTTTTTTTGTTTACAGGGAAACACAGAGAAGCTTTAAACTCTTTGTGGGTTAATGAGGGCCCTCATGCCAGTGTTCCAGGAGAATCATTATGTTATTACAGAATCTCCCATTTTTCATTAGTAGCACTACACTGCTGCATGAAATTCAGAATAAGATCACGGAGTAAACAGAGCAGAGTGGGTCCCTGTCCCAGACAGTTGAGCTGCTCATCACTACAATATCGCAGCAGAATTTGACACCAGCCACACCTCTGCCATTCCAGTTTGTGCGCAGTGTGGAGAAATCAGACCCAGTCTGATCACACTGTTCAAAATCATTAGCCTCTATTTCCTCCAGCAGCATCTACATCTCGCAGTCAGGTACTAGAGTGTTGACATGAACTCTACTCAGATCATGCAATTAGACCTGAAGAGACATGCACTAAAAATAGAAGGTCTACATTTCTACCTCTATCCTGCTTTAACACCCTCAAAACATGGAAAAGCAGATTTTTTTTTTTTTTCAGATTAGTGTAATCTTTTGTCCATTATTTTTACAATTAAAAGTAGAATCGTGTCTATAAGAAGCAAAAGCAGTAAATGTAAACATGGGACAGAAGAATTGAAAGTTTCACCCTTACCTGTGGACTTAGCCGAACAAAACGTTATTAAATAGGTACAGGCTCTAAATCCGTGAAGCACTTGAGCTGACTTGTCCCTCAGCTACGCTCAGATACACATGCATACAGACACTCCTACTACCAGCTTAAGTGCTGCTGTGAGTGAAACACACACACAGAAGGTGGTAGTGTGGGGAGGGAGATGGGAGGGAGCACTCAAAGTTAGAGAGAAAGAGAGAGAGAGAGGGAGAGAGAGAGAGAGAGATTGACACTGACACTAAAAAACAAAAAGAACGTTTTGGTTTAGCATGGTGGGTGAGATGGACCTGGTGTGCAACCCTAACCTTTTGGCTACCGTCCATTTGCTGTTCGTTCTCTCCTCGTATGAATCCTCTCCTCGTATTCTCAACCAATTAACACGTCTACTGCCTGTGTGTCTCTTCCTCTCTAGCCATTTAAAAGCCCTACTGAAGCCCTCACACTGAAGCAAAGAGACAGAACTTCCATATGAGGTTACTGCCACCACCAGCACTTCAGCTGAGACCTCTGAGTATCGTATCTGGTTGTGTGTGTGTGTGTGTGTTGAAGACATAATTCATGCAGTGGAAGTAAACAAACAGTGCAGACCACTGTAGGCAAAACTATACCAGTCTGCATTCTGTAAGCAAGCATAATCATTCCTACATGTCTGAATTTTAGTATTTTAGAGAATGGTGTATTGATTTTGTAACATAAGAACCTTTAAAGTGTGACTGAAAGTTGTGGTAGTCTGTTAAGAGAAACACATCCAGTGAAAACAAAGAGGAGGCAGGGCTTAAAACACCTTCAGCCAGTGAACACCGGGCTTTCACTGTGGTTAGAAATGAACTGTTCCTTTAACAATCAACTCAAAGCAAGTTTCTAAATATTTTACCACGCAAGCATATAAATAGATAGAAAATTACACACAAAGCCCCACTGCCTTGTATATAAAGAGCACTATTACACTACTATCTTGAATATAGTCAACATTTTTAATATTTTAAAAAAATATTATGAAATATAATTTTCGGAATAATAAGGAAATATTTTAATATTTTACAGTAAACCAAATAAAAGATGATTAAACCTATTTCTACTCATCTAAGCTTGAAATATGCAAATATTATATAAGCATTTTAAGCATTTCTAGAAAGAAGCAAAATTATCTAGATATAGATATAGTATAAATACTAGATATATTTGACTCAGACGTCATTTCTGCAGTGCAAAACACACACACACGCACACACACCACATTTGTCTTACTATCCCTGAGAGGACCTTTCACTGACATAATTATTAATGCAGCTACTTAATGCGATGTCTGCACTCAATAACCAAAAGGAAACCTTTTTGCCTTTTTTCATTTTCTTTTTTTTTCTGGGGGAGATACCACAAGCTCAAAACTCTCAGTTATTCCTATCCGACCCCAACCAAGATATGAAATCATGCCCCAAAATTCTGCTCAAAAATGAGCAAAATCCGCAAAAAAAAACTTGATACAGCGACTGGGGAAATGTGTAGAGTGTAAGGGTGAACATGTAGAGCTTTTGTTGTAAATAATAACTATAACATTAACTATATGTCGTTTTACTCTCATTGGTTCCTGACTGTTTGGACACAATGTATACAGTATACGTTTGGATATAGAGTGCATACAGTGTATGTGTGTATAAAGAAGACCCAAACACACCCCTTATATCTAGTCTATCTGTAGTGGTGTCCACAGATCCCCCCAGACCCCCAACCCCCTGGGTCTCGGTTAAAATAGGCACCTCGGTAGAAGTCTAAAAGAGGAGCAGCAGCACCTGGTCTCCGTCAGACAGATGGCCAAACCCCTTGTTTAATTACAGCCACTGACTAACACAGTAAATTCCGGAGAGGTTACAGCACTGAGCACTTAATGTTAATGTTGATATCACTGCCATATCAGCATCATGCAATCATAACTATTAGACATCCTTATAAACTGCCAAGATTACTCATATACTTGGGTCAGTATAATATAGTGCATGATCTCAATGAGTACATCCATTTTTAAATGATCAGTAAATTATCTGCAAAGTTGTTTGAGTTATACTTTTATAGTCATTATGTATGCTGAAATGTTGTTGTTGCTGTTGTTGTTGTTGTTCTTTCGGCTTCTCCCCTTAGTGGTTGCCACAGCAGAGGATCTTCGGTCCGCGTATTTGATTTGGCACAGTTTTTACGCCAGATGCCATTATATATGCTGGAATGTAATTAATTTATAATAGTAGGATCAGTGGCGGTCAGTAGCCACATGCCACATTAACCCAAAATTAGAGCAATTATCCAATCAGCCAATTATGTGGCAGTGCAATGCAATGCAGATACAGGTCAAGAGCTTCAGGTGATGTCAAACATCAGAATGGGGATAAAATGTGATCTCAGTGACTTTGACCATGGCATCATTGTTGGTGTCAGACAGGCTGAAGTGAAGTGAAGCCAAGTATGGTGAGCCATACTCGGAATTTGTGCTCTGCATTTAACCCATCCAAGTGCNTTCACTCCCCCACCTACAATCCCTGCCGGACCCGAGACTCAAACCCACAACCTTCAGGTTCACCTTCGGGTTACAAGAACCATTAGGCCATGACTGCCCTGGTTTAAGTATTTCATAAAACGCTGATCTTCTGGGATTTTCACACAAATCTCTAGCGTTTACACAGAATGGCACAAAAAAAAAAAAAACATCTAGTGAGCGACACGATGAGTCGTACTCACGACGTAGTGAGTTTTACGGCCTTGTTTATGAGAGACTGGTTCAAGCTGACAGGAAGGCTATGGTAATTCAAATAACCACTCTTTACTACCAGGGTGAACAGAAAAGCATTACAGAAATGCACAACACATTGAGGCGGACACTACAATATCGAAGATTGACTGGTCTGATGAATCTCGATTTCTCCTGCAACATGCAGATGGTAGCATCAGAATTTGATGTCAAGAGCTTGAATCCATGGGCCCAACCAATGTTGTGTCTTATCCCAAGATACCAATTGAGCATCATTTGAATACCACATCTTATCTGAGATTTGTTGCAGACCATGTGCATCCCTTTATGGCCAATACCAATTGAACATCATCTGAATGGCAAAATTTACTCATCTAATGCTACTTATGCCTACCTAATCATATAATGCCTACTTCCAGCATGAAAGGTGCAGTTTGGAAAGGGAACTGTTCACGCATGCTGCCACATTTATTTAAAGCTAACGTACTGAATATACAGCTTCAGAAACCACATAAGTATAAATATGCTGATTTAGCAGTTTGTACCAAGTCCACTTTATCCAGAATTGAATATCTGCCAATCTTATACTGACACTCTCGAGCAAATAAACCAACTCTATTCAAGTTTCTGTCAAGATGTGAAACATCAAAAGTGATGGTTGCATGTCTGAAGACAATCTGTCTTAGTTAAATACCAAATCATTGTCATGTCAGTCAATGTATCGTGCATTCACAGCAAAAAACATATTAGTGGTTAGTATTAGAACATATGTAAAATTCCATCCAATACTGATTCATTGCTTCAAGCCAGTATCCAGTATTGGATTTGTGTATCATTGCAGTTTGCATGATGCTTAACTGGTAGCTGCATGCAATCCATACTTGTCTTAGCACCAAATGTCTTAGATTCTCGACTTCAATTGGGCAAGCGAAGAACTGTATTGTTTTCATTTTTGCATGAATTACTACTTTAATGTGAAAACAGCTAGAAACCTCATCCCTACATTTTAACTCTCAGCTAGCATGAAAAAAAAGAAAGTCAGTGTATGTGCATGCTTAATCCTCACCCTCGTGTTTCTATTTTCCTCGCTTTCTTGGCCTCTAATCATCATATTTTATACAATCAAACCGACAAAACACCTCAAATGATGCTTTATGAAATCACCATGACAATCTCCCCTAGCAAAAGGGACCACACAAACAAAAACAAATCACTGGCTACTCCAGGAACGCTAACCACTCTGACCCCTAAAAAGGCTCAAGGGATGTAAATAAACCTAAAACTAAACATTCAAGTCTGCAGTACAGTACATACAAGTCCAGGCCTAAAAATTAAACACATCATTCATCACTTCAGAACGAGTAAGTGTTTCGTGATGGTGAAACCTCAAAACAGTGGAGAGCTGACCAATCTGTTTTTCTGTGTTCAGAAGAGTATATATCAGGAAATGTTCTGGTAAAGGAAAAGCTTGTTCTTGGTGTTTTTAAATGTCACAATTGGCAAATGCTTTTACAGTGAACCAGGATACAAACCAGGCATAAAGCTAAGCAGTTGAATATTTGATTCTACGTTTGTTTTTGTTGTATTTCTGCTCAGTTATGACCCAAAGTTGAGAATTTGATACGTCTGCTCTTAGATCTATATAAATGTGTGAAATCATGTAACGTGTGAAAAGTTGTCTTGTGTGTTTGTTCTGTTCAACTGTGTGCAGATCATGTGCATTGGTCAAAATAGCTGCAAACCATAACAGCCACGACAGCCACAAATTCACAAGTATCCCATAACACCCCCTTTTCTCCACCCCCCAAAAATTAGCTAAAAATTTACAAAGGTTTTTGAAATTACCAGACGCATGCATGACACAGCTGATTTGCATTTGGTGACGCCTACAACTGAATAAATGGCAATGCTCACAGCTCTCAAATGAGGACGAAATGACAAAATAGCCTTTCTCAGAGGCAGAAACGGGAATTGTTTTGACTCACATCTAAGCTAATAAAAATATACATTAATTAATAGCATAACAGCACATGAAAGGCCAAAATATGGAGCCAAATTACAAAAGAGTTGAATTAGGTGTGAATTAAATGAGGTGAAATGATATGAAAATTGACTGTGGAGACTAAGCACATCATACAGGGAAACTGCTATGTTTTTTTTTATTTATTTATTTTCAGACAAAGTGTCTCCGTGACTATCAGACAGAAGGCTCTCGCATACCAAAGCACCCTCCTTGATGGGCACGTTTTATAAAGAAGCCAATATTTGATCTCTGCAGCACACGGTGTATGGCATATTGTAGCTTGAGACCTACCAGATCGGTCACTTATCAGTCACTTGGAGCTGGCTCTAACAACGTAAAAGAAGATACTGCAGCAAACAGAACCGACTTACACAGCACCTGAGCCATTGCAGCGTGTCCTCCATGTCTTCCTAACTGAATGACTGGTCATATTTGTCTTAATTAATGGATTTGTGTTGGCTTGCTTTCTTTAATTTTATTTTCCGTACTTAATATTTCTTGAACTAATGCCACTAATATGAAACGACTGGGTTGCACAAAATTTTCACAAAGTTTTTGCGAAATAAATAAACCCTTTAAACTTGAAAGTGCTGTACCTCATATAATTTAAGGCTGATCAGTCAAGGTTTACTTTAGTTCGTTTTCCTATGTGTAATTTACACACACTCAGGAGCACGAGGAGGATACAATCGCTTTTATGAACTTCCCGGATTTTTTAGGAATACTAAATGTCTTGGGTAAATACTCCTAAACACGAATAAACAAATTTACATATAAATCAGTTTGATATCTTTTGGCTCTCCAAGTTTTTTTTAATTAATTTTTATTTTTTATTATTATTTATTTATTTATTTATTTATTTATTTATTTATTTATATGAAATCTGCAATTTTTGTTTAAAAAAAAAAAACAGTTGGTCCCCACCTAGATATGAAAACATGCATGCTCTCTCTATCTCTCTCTCTCTCTCTTTCACTCATACACACACACACACACACTGTTACCACAGCACACTTCTTTATATCCATATTCTCTCAACACAAACCACACTCTCAAAGATGACAGGAGATCTTCCAGCTGCTTTTAAACTTATTCATAAATCATCCCTTTCTCGCGCTCTCTCTCAGACACACACACACACACACACACACACTGCTGAGATCACCCCCTAGGCCTGAAGATGAGTATCTCTCTTGGCATTTAGTCTGAAATATGTGTCAAACATAATTCTCTCTTGTTTGACTTTTACAGAAGTGCCATGTTTTTATTATGTACGTCGTTAAGCTGAGTTAATAAAACTGTAACCTCAGTTTGAAAGGCCCTTTTTCAGTCTGTGTGCCTTCAGTATTCTACAGCGTAATCATGCGCTCGTGCCATCAGTGGCCCTGTTACAACCTCGGCCCGGAAATTTGGTTCACTTGGTGCTGCAATGGAGTCCAAATCCAGTGCTAGCATGGGTGTAATTACAGCCACGCAGTCCGGTGCGCCCCTGTGAAACTTCAGTCCACATCTCAAGGCCAGACTTCAGTGTGTTCACGCTTTGAGTAAAAGAACAGAAGTTAAAGTTACAAGGAGAGACCACAGGCTTACTCAGTTATTTATGTTAAAACATGTTATTCAGTAACTACTACGGATTATTCAGTAACTACATAAACTACTAGGAAAGGTATGCAGTTACAAGAGTGAGGAATGGAACTCTGGATGTGCTAACGGATCCTGCGGGTTTAATGAACAGTTACTAAATTTCATTTGAACCCATTTTAATGTTAATGAATATAGTCGCATAGAGCCATGACATGCCTCAGTCTCCTCTGTGGTGTTTAATATAATAGCATTTATTGGACAACTGGCAAAAGCTGGGAAAGGTGATCTGAGTAATAAAACTACTGCTACAATAATTCTCTACACGAAAGTTTTGAAATGGGTTATAGTTAAAAATATTAGAATGGCTAAAATATTTAAAATGTGTCAAATAATGGCACTCTTCCTACTCAGGCTGAACTAAATTTCCATTAAATTGTGTTAATTTGGCTTTTTGGCCTGGGCTTTATAACATTACTGCTGGTTTTCCATCTACTGTGGAAGAGAAGTAAGTAAGCATGTAATTCAAGACAGAGTCATGCGGACCCAGGCATGGGCTATCCTCCCCGTCCTCGGACATTTATTAGGATTGATGGGCGACATTTATAGCAGAGAGGGAAGGAGAGAGGGAGAAAGAGAGAGAGAGACACACACACAGAGAGAGGGAGGGAGAGAGAGGGAATGGGGGGGCAAGAAAGTCTCTTAAGGACAAATGGAAAAATATAAAGCTCACAAAGAAGCGTATCAGTATCAGTTGATGCAGATGTTGAATGAAAGCTACTTCTACTTTTTAACAGATGTTATGCAAACATGAAGCCAGGGGATGAACACGCTTAGATGGATAAAACCTGTCCGGAGTGTGTCTCTGTGGCCAAGGATGAGGAAAGTTGGCGTGCTATCACGCTGCAGGATTACTTTAACTATATTACTTTAACTTCAATGCAGCTGTAACTGCTACTATACTGTATAAACAAATAAATGAATAGCCTAAGCTAACTTTAGAACTGAGTAGGGTAGATTCTGAGTTTATGCCAGATATACTGTAGTATTCCCCTTTACAGCACAGTGATTTGCCAATGACTGCACATTTTTAATCGATTACTGAACTAAAAATAATGCACTTTTTAAGTGTTCGTAGTTATATTTAATGCTAGGGAATGTCCGCAAGACTCGAGGCTCGAGTCAAGACAGAGGAGTTTACACTTTGCGATTTCTCAGTGACATGACAAGCTGTGTGTGTTTTTTTTTTTTTTTGTCTTTTAACTTCAAAGGAGAGAGAAAAGAAGGGCTGGTGAGGAAAAACTGTTTATTGCTGCAATAATGTAAGTGTTAACAGGAACTA
>JAKKZN010000019.1:1918810-1931679 GCA_033441825.1 Pangasius elongatus
ACCCCACAAGACCTATTGTTTTGGAGATGCTCTGACCCAGTCGTCTAGCTATTACAATTTGGCCCTTGTCAAAGTAGCTCAGATCCTTATGCTTGTCCATTTTTCCTTCGTCCAACACATCAACTTCGAGAACTGACTGTTCACTTGCTGCCTAATATATCCCACCCCTTGACAGATGCCACTGTAAAGAGATAATCATTGTTATTCACATTACCTGTCAGTGGTTTTAATGTTATGCCTGATCTTGTGGGCACTTTTTTGTTCTGGCAAAGCTTGCCCAAGGCCCACTATCAAGAGAAGACATTTCAATTAATAATAATCTAACTATAAAATTCGAATGACTCTCCATTAGCAATCTGAAGATGATAAGATTATTGTTTATTAAAATCATTTGGGCTGACTTTTGACTGTGTGCGTGTTGTTATGCTGTATTTACAGTAATATGCTGCATTCAGAGGTCGTAACTTGTAATTTATGACCTCCAACAAGGAAAAGCTAAAGAAAACTCAAAATTCCTACTCCTGAATGTGGAGTAGTCTTCTCAACTATGTTCCTCCGAGTTCAGGGAGTGATGTCAAATCAACATGGCTGCTCACAGCATCACTGGCAAAAAAGTAGCACTTCTTACCTTTCCATGAGTTATAATGTGTATATAAGTGGCTCAATCAACATACAGACATATTCAGTTGTTACGTCTATTACACTGATTATACAGTTCACTGTTTTGAGGAGGAATATACATCAGACATCACAGTTAGCTTGCTAGCTTCTTGCTAACAAAAGACAAACATGGAGGCATCCATGTTGTACACTGAATGTACAGAGGTTGAAAATTACATCATTACGTAAGTCCAATGTAGCATTATACCTCATTGGGAAATCATGCAGCAAAGCAGTAGGCTATGTAGCTTAAGTCAGACGTGGGTAATGAATAAGTCTTTGATTGTTTGCAAATTTGGATGTATGTTTAGCAATGAAATGTGCTCGATGCCATTGCCTTTGCAGTATATTATCTAGCTAGAAATTTGTAGCTAGAAGTTTGATTCTAAGAAGTGTTTCGTCACTTAGTGTTAGTCACTTATTAGTTATTAATCAACTTATTAGTTGAATTGTTAACATATTAATTATATTCCTTTTTTTAGTTATGTGTGTCATATTGCCTTTCATTATACAGGTTATTATACATTTTTTTATAGAATGTGATAAAGGCCAATATAATGAGATAATATGGTGTGGTTTGTTATGTTAAAATCTTGACCCATGTGGCCAAGGTGAGTAATTTTAGGGTCTGTACATTGCCCTGATGCCACACGTGTCATAAATGCATGGATCAAATCTAATTCCACTCAATATGAAATCGAACTGGTTCCAATATGCTGTGGTATAACCGATGAGAAATGTGATTAAATAAGCACATAGCGTTCAAAGCAATGGAGTGTGTTATTGCATGCTGGCCTCAAGACCTTTTAGGTCAATTATTTTCTACACATTCACTTCCAATTGCTTTTATAAGTAGCAGCTGAGGTTTCAAGGCAATTAACAGTGGCATTTATTGCCCCATATTGGTGCGTATGTGTATGGCACAGTTGTCTAGGTCAGTTGCCAACCGAGTAAATGAGATTTATGGGTTTATTGCTTCACTGTAATAAATTATTATAATGATTATTTTCCGTAAGGGAGGATTCTGCTTTGAATTCAATGTAGAGCCTGAGGGAAAATTAAACCAAGGAACAGATGTAAAATAGCAAAGAAAATGCATGGATACACACATACATATATACATGCACAATAAATTGCAGATACATAAATTACACAGAGGGCTGGATGGAATCAAAGGACAGAAGGGCAAAGCCCTCCCTCGCTTTGAAGGAAATTATACATAAAAATAATGGGCTAAAATTTTGGCATCCCCATTGTCTTTTTGTTGTTAAAAACGGCTTAAAGTGGATGTTTTTCTTTTCTTCTTTGGAACCAAGAACAATAGCACCACCAGCTGTCATAAGTAAAACAATGGAGGCTGATTTCTTTGTAGCCCGGACTGTAGATTCACACAGCCAGTCATGTCAGGTGATCACACAGTGTGAAACGCCCGCTAGATTTTGTGTGCACTTGGGCTAATTAATTAAAGCCTGCTTTGCAGTCACAGCAATAAGCATCATCAGCAGTGACTAAGAAATACAATAGTGGTGTAATAAACATGAACAATCCGGATTACTTTCTCAATGGCTGATTTTTCAAAATACCTTTGGAGGAGAAATACAAGTTAATAGATTTCTACGCGAACATTTTCCAAGGTACAAATTACACGAAGGGATAAATGACAGAACTGTACGTTTTGTATGGTTTGAAAGAAAGAGCTGGCTAACAGCAAGTGCAGCTTTTCTGTTTACCATGCTTACAGTTCAGAAGAAACACAGCAGGATTACAGACCTGAAACTCTTAATTCCAATGATGAATGGTGTAGCATATCTGTCAATGAGTATGTTCTTATGTATATGTGTAATAGTTTAGTGTCAATGTTGAGACCCCTATAGGGCTCAACTATAATGGTTTCATAAGAGTAACGTCAAGATAGTGATATGTAGAAGAATTTTTTTAGCCCTCCCATTCATTATCGTGACCAGCCAAGAGGAAGGTACACACAATCAGTTTCCCAGAACACCAGTGTGCATACCGCTCTGGCATTAATGTATACTGACATCCCCATAAACCCATAATTCCAGGACACACACCCCTCCTCGGCCCCATAACAAGCCCATAGCTAACATAACACAATCTCTCCACACCTGCAAATGACTGGGCTTCATGTTTTAAAGATTAGGAAGAGGTCATCCATCATAATATTCTTTGGGCCCCACATAAGAACAACCTAACAGTGTTTCATTTCAAAGAACAAGAGAGCTTCAAATTATTAAAAACCGTCACCCAGCTATTACTTACAGCTGTGGTAAATAATAGTCTAAGTACTAGTTCCTTAACATTACCTCCATGGTTGAGGCTTGTCTGGTATGCCCTAGGCTGCATGAATTCTTTTTACCACGACCATACTGTTAACATTTACTGTTTTGTTAGTATTCAATTCAATTTAATTTTATTTGTATAGTCCTTAGTAGTATTCATATATAGCAGATTTAGATAGTTAGCTAACTTGGGACCACATGCTGCTTGGGTATTTAGTAATATATTTTGTCTAACAGCATTCAGCATTCAACTGAATCTTTTTTGTTTTGCTTTGAAATTACTGAAAATTGAATTAGAGTATTTATGTTTCCTATGGAGGAATTATCACCATATTCTTATGATGGAACTTCCTGTGTGTTTGTGATATATACACAGAATTAAACATCCAGTTAAAGAAAACGGGTTACCAAAGTTACTAAGGGCAAAAAAAAAATAATTAAACGCACAAATGTAACACACAAACTCTACACCCTGAGTGAAGTTCTATATAAATATGAGATATGATATTTCTGCAGCACTCTGCACTGGCAGATGTTGGTGAAAGGGTGGCACATACATTTTCACCAGCCACAAGCTAATACTACTTTTTTTTACGAATGGAAATAAGTTAATACAAAATATCTTCAAAAATAACATTGCAATTACATTCACCAAATAATATTACTGGTACAATGTTATAGAAAAAATATTGATTATATTCATAAAGAATTTTAATGTGTGTATAGTGGGATAGACTACTTTTAAGATATTTATTTTATGCCACAGTGTAAAAGGCTTAGTTGTATATTCGCTGTATATAATAGTTGTAATTGGACTGAATGTAACAATCTCATGGAAAGTTAGTTTTGGTGGGAAATGTATGCAAAACTGCAGTTTTCAAACGATAAATCACATCAATGCACAGGAATGTGCACCCCATACTAATACACAGAACAGCAGCAGCCTCTTCCATGAGGGTTTCTGATGCAAATTATATGATATTTTAGACCAGGGAGTGTGAAATTAGTGGTTAGTACACAAGATCTCTACCAAAAAACCCATGGTAATGGTGGCACTTTTGAACTCAAGAGAGAAATCTGCTTTGTGTTTTTTCTTCACAAGTTACTGACCCCCACCGTTTTTAATGATATAAGGAACTTATCATACATAAGTGTCACCTCTTCTCAGACTCAGATTTGGCTTAATATTTTACATTAAGTGCATCCTTAACTGGCATTTCCTGTTGAAAATATTTTTTTGGTGTAGACCATAAGCCTTTAATTAGATATGACATTCCTAGTCAGTATGCTATTCTCTGCTCTTCTCATGGACAAAGAGACAATTAACGGCCTGCAATGTCTTCTGTCTTCCTTTACTTCTTTATTTAAACTGCGCTTCCACCCTGGGAGTCTATGATTCTAGAGAATTTCAGGATGATCAGAGGAGAGAGAAAGAGAGAGAGAGAGAGAGAGAGAGAGAGAGAGAGAGAGAGAGACGGAGAAAGGGCAAAGAACAGCAGGTTCGTGAGCTTTATCTGAGACACCATGTATAATGGAGAACAGAAGCCTTGCTGTGTTTATCAATCTTTATTTATACATATTTCCTTTAAATAAACTCAGGCCTGAGACCCTGGATTCTATTTCTTTCTCTCAGGACTCTAAAGTTGCCTGCTGTTCTGTTCATCCACTAGCACATCAAGTGTTCGAACGGTACGGCATGTTCAGAGGCTAGATCTCTAAACCAGTATCACAGAGGAATAAAACATGACCTTTTTTAGTATTAAAAAATGTGGTGCTGAATAATTAAAAACAGATACACTGTGCAAAAAAACAAAAGGCTAAACCAGTACTTCAAGTACTTTGAGTACTGCTGTAACTTGATAATGTGTGAGATTTCTGTGGTAATTCTCTGTAACCTTCAGTATTTAAGCTGCAGTAGTTTCTGAAAGCACGTCACCAGCACTTTTCAAATCACTACGCCTGTCCATTCAATCTAATATCATATATAAAATTATGCACGTTTCTTCCTCATTATAGCAACATGTAGCAATCACACATAACAGGAAACACTATAACAATGCCAGAAATGTTCAGATAACAAAAATGTATCCACAACAAACAAAGAAAGTGGATGTGTACTGTGCTTTCTCTGTGCTTTCTCTGTGTTAAACCAGAGCAAAACCTGTGACGCAATTTTCTCTATTCCTGACTTTAGTGCTCCTACAATACGAGACACTCTGATATATATTATATGTATATATACATATTTATATAAATATATATAACAATGTGCTATTCTGAACTACATCAGCAAAGGACTCCAATAGAGAACACAACATTGGGCTCGATCTTATAATTTGAAAGACAACAGTGCCATCTAGAGACCAGTAACGGTCTACTCAATCCTCTTTGAGCATTCATGGAGCATTCAAGTAATACCACTTGTTTTTTTTTCGATATGCCTGACATAAATTTGTCATTTTTCATTTAAACATTTACTGACATCATCGGTCTACTCACGATCATTGCCTCCTTCAGTCCAAAACAAAGCAGGGAACCTCTAGATGGCTTTTATGCCATCACTTGAATGCTGTCTGTTAGTGACTTGAGTTGATTGAGTCCAATCTAATCAAGTTAAAAGATTAGTTCGGTTGCATGGTTTGCCCCAATGTGCAGCCTGGCCATGCAGCACAACACTACTATTGCACACAGAGAAAAAGTGAAAATCTCCAGCTTGGACAAAATGACCCTGAATAAGAATCTGTGAACTCAATGCTAATACCAAATACTATACAATACAATCAATTGCTAATACCAATTTGCACACCTTAGTGACTTGCACAAAAAAAACAAATTCAATCACGAATGAAACATATGTAACCAACACATCATTCCAGAGAAGATGGGTTTCAGAAACCATATAGCTGAAGTTACACAGGATATAGCTCAGTTTACACGCAAGTGCAGCCGTGCAGCCCAAACAAAATAAAACAATTTGTGTCACGTAAGAGTGTGACAACACGTACAGTGCAAGAGTCATTGAAAATAGCGAGGCATCTCAGCAGCATATTTGAAAATACATAGTAGCTAGGATTTTTGTTGCCAACCAAAACAAACAAAAGGGTCCATCATGTCAACTGACGATACTGCAGCAACGTGCATCAGAGAAAGTACATGGAGCAGAACATCTGGCAGTGTCCACACTGTTCTATGTCTAACAAGCCTCTTAATACAACTGCCGTTTCCTCCACTAGCCACATGATTGCTTCTGACCATAGATATGAAAAATGTATTTAATTTACTGCACATTCACCTGGGTGTACTCCTTTATTTGGATGAATGGCTTCTGGCTGGACAATCCCAACAGCACATGGTGAGCCAATAAAAGCTACTGGTCTTTCATGTGGAAGCACTATGACTATAGTCATTAAAAACTTAAAGTTTAACAACAAAGACTCCCTTGACTCCTATGTGGACTGTTCAATGACATAAGGCATGCATGCTTGTCTTTTTCGATGGAACACGGGGTCATCTAAGTTATGAACACAGTCATGAGTGGCCACAAATTGCCCATATGCAGGCTTTCTACACTAGGCTGTGATGCTGTTGCTTATTGCAATTCCAGTAGTGAGACTGGATATGTTGCACGACAGGTCGTTTCAATGTCTCCTGAATGTTCAGCACCTGTCAGCCATATCACCCTCAGGTGTTTTCTCCCAGTATAGAGTGGTACTCTAACAACTGATGCTTGCAGTAAGGCTGAAGGGGCATGTGAAAAACATGAGAGTAAAAAGTCTAAATATGTTGACACTAGCATAATAATATCCTTTAAGTGAAATCAATGTGTCTAGTGCTGCAATATTTTTAGGAACTTCTAAAAGGGTCACACATACTAGTGTAGCTGAACTTTGTACGAACAGACAGACTGTCACGAACTGTCCAATGTGGCTCACACACAGGGCAGATTCAAATGCTTTGGATGGGAAGCATTAGCACCTGATCTACTTAATCTACAAATCTACACTTGTATGATTTTCTGAAGCTACCACTACTGTACATGAAACTACAGTGTATCCAACAGATTAAGTAACCAGCCAATGTTGTTGATATCCCCACTCTGGCCAAAGAGACCATGGTTCTGTCTGTTGTTAATATCCCTGACAGACCTGACGGTCAGTGAAATGCATCGGCTAGTGTCTGTGCTGGGAACTGGACTTCATACTGTACCACGCTGTAACTGAACATAGAATTCTGCCAAAGGTATTGATGACACCTTATATTAATAACCCACTGATCAATTGTTTATATGCTTTGGGCAGCACCATAAGCGGGCACTGCTGTCTAAAGACAGATTAGCCCACTGGGTAAAGGAAGAGCAAGAGACTCTAGGTGTCTTTTAACATTAAATGGCATTCAGCACACACTATTTCACACCACATGTGCTCTGTGGTGAGTTTGAGTGATTGTCACCCTCAATAAAGAGCAGTATCAGAATCTGTATCTGTTCCATCACATCACACAGCTTACATATCAACACTTAAATCTTACCTTCAGCTCCTCTCCTTACATATTACCCAAGAAGGTGTGGAGAGGTGGAGAGGACAGAGTTCAATGGAATGCGTCAAGTCATGACATGGCTGACATGGTTAGGGGCAACCTATTTATACTGACACTCAATTGCAGAATGTGTGTGTGAGAGCGAGCGCGAGAGAGAGAGAGAGGGAGAGAGAGATGGTAGCTCTCCACCACTACTGTGTCTTTTTTTCATCTGTGCATTTTGCAGCTCTCACATCACCAGCTATATTGATCACTGAGATCACCACCGCTCAATGATCCAACATACTAACCACGGTACAATCTCCAGTATATCTTTTACCAAGTAATCTCAGGACCTACAATACCTTTGGCCAAAAGAGCTCCAGAAACTCATTCACCTCTAGCCATGTGTTACTCATAGTCATTTTCTTCAGTTTCTTCAGATTCAGTTTTTTTTAGCATTTGTTTAGCTGTACATCCACTGGGAATACAGGGTAAAGAAACAGCAGTGGCAATAATAATAATAAACATTCAATTTCATCAACATTACCGCATTGTACAATGGCCACTGAGTACAGTAATGACTCCAAATTCTGGTCCTGGAGACCAGGTGGAGATGTGTAGAGAAAAATGTGGAGAGCATATGGTTCTCAGGACTGCAATTGGGAAGAACTGTGACTTCTACTGTTACCAGCACACCATCATAGAAGAAATTTTCAGACATTGTAAAATTGTGACCTGCTACTAACCAATCCTGACCTCAGGTTACTGTCTGTGTGGAGTTTTTGTGAATGTATGTGTGTGAATGCACATGCATGGTGCCCTGCAATGGACTGGTGACCCATCCAGGGTGTATTCCTGCCTAACGCCCTGAGAAAGGCTGTGGAGCCACCACAACCCTGACCAGGGTAAACTGGTTACTGAAGAGGAATGAATGAGTAAAACGCCAAATGACACAACTAAAAAAAATCCAAATAATATCACACACACACGGAATTAGACTGAGCTAGGTACTGACTTACAGTCAACCACATTGCCTTTTCATATCTAATATGCATATCTACAACCACATGCTTTACTTCTAAAATATTTCCAGTGGACTCTGTCACTGCACTCCATATTGATAGAGTTCTTTGTCTTCATAAGAGGTCTGAACGTAAAATGCCACCACAATATATTCAGCTTGAGCCAGGTTGAGCCTGTGCCACCTAAATTTGTAAACTGGCACAATCAAAATTCTGATAGATAAAATCAAACAATTTTGGACCAAAAATGTTGGTGTTATCTTTGCTTTTATCTTAAAAATAAAAATGTGACTATATTTTCTTACTCAAGTCTTAACCACTTAACAACTTAAAGTTTTCCCATCAACCAATTGATAAGCAACGCAAAGCAAGTGACTGACTATTGGACAGTTCTAGCTACCTGCAGTTTCCTCTTTCTAGTTGGAAGATATTTTTTGCAGAATAAATGTATTTATTAACTATTTACAAAATTATGCTCACTACTCACCAATCAAAATTGTTTAGTACGTTATGTTTAAGCTTTACTGAAGATGTATTTTGATTGTTCTGTGCATTACCTTCTGCACATCTTGTTTCTCTATATGTACACCTAAATGTATTACACTAACTCACACACTTTCAATAGCTGGTTTATTCTGGTCAGGGTTTGCAGTGGACCTGGAGGCCATCCTGGAAACACCGGGCATGAGGTGGGAATACACACTGGATGGAATGGCAGTCCATCTCAGGGCACTGAGCACACACACACACACACATACATTCATACGCTCATTCACACCCAGGAGCAATTGATCTAAATCAATCCACCTATTGGTGTGAGGAAACTGGAGAGCCCGGAGGAACCCATGCTGACATGGGGAGAACATGCACATGCTCTCCACACAGAGAGTCCCTCGAGCTCATGATTGAACCGGGGACCCTGGAGCTGTGAGGCAGCAACGCTAAATGTGTTACAGTTTACGCTATTTTCTAGATTGGTTAAAATGTCATTTCTCAAGTTGCAGTTGTACTAGCAAAGCTCTATCTGTCTGTTTCACCTCACACACACAAACACACATACATGCTTGCACTCACATACATTAGCCATATCTTAAACATTCTATTTTTGTTTAATACTACATTCACATCAGAAACCTAATCTTTCATCACTGCTAGAAAAGCAGGAACCACAAGAGTCATTGTAATTTTGCTATTACTGTTGAACCAGAGTAATATTAGGTTTGACTTCAGCTAAAAAAGGTGAGCTATATTTTTATTCTGCTTTGCTTTTAATGACAAGAAGACAACAGGCAATGACATCTCCATGAGTAAGTCTATGCCATTTGAAAGACATCCAACCTTTTCTGCTACCTTTTCCGAATTGCAAATGGATTTATTCGAGACAATGGAATGTTGTTTGTTGTGCATATCTGCAGTTGTTGTACATACTGTATTTAACCCATCAAACAGTTGATTAAGAAGTGCTTTCTAAACTGTTACCTAAATTCTTAAAATCCAATTTCACTTTTGTTTGAATATGAGTGGATGGAGGCCATTTTCAAATTGTTTAGCTCTTCAGACTTCCTTCAAGGGGAATAGGTCAGGAACAGGACCAAGAGGGGCTTAACTGCCTTGCAACGTTCACTCTAAAAATAGATGTTTGCGACAGCACCTTCCAGTAGTGGCAGGAGAAATTGTTGGTCCTGCTATTCAACCACTGAGCCACAGTTGTTTCATAGCACATCTAGCCAAATGGTAATCTCATTGGCAGTCAACAACATATCAGGTATGCTGATGAATAGCAGGCAGGGTTTGATGAATTGCATGTTTACTAGTTATACCTGCAGGACTTTCCATTAGGTACATAAACCAAATGGTTACCATTATGATAAAAAGTGTTTTTTAAAAAAATAATCAAAATCCTTATGTTATTGCTTGCTGACTGCAAACTTTTTGGAAAGATTTCTTTCCAGCATCAAGCAACAACATGATAGAGCTGTACTTACCTGACCAATGGCTGTGGGTTCCCTGTCACCCTGCATTCTAGAGTAATGGGACTCCCCTCTGCTACCTCTTGGCTCCTTAGCTTCTGGGTGAACCGAGGAGGAGCCATTGACCCATCCATACTGATCTCACCAACTTGATGCTCATTCCCGTCTATTTCCGACTCCATCCCTGTCTTGCCTTCAAGAGCAGCTTCTTGCTGCACCTCTGCAGAAAAAGACGCAGATGATGAAGAGGACCGAGCCTGCTGCATTGCCAATTTATGACTCTTTGGGGAGAGGTAGCCACTGTCAGGTGAGGAGGAGTCATCATCTTCCTGGTGATCAAAACGGCTAGACCCTTTAAAAATAGAGGAGAGTTCCTCAATGAAGGTGGCAGCCCGGCTGCAGAACTCAGTGGTGGAAGCTGCTCGCTCATTGACCTCCAGACCTCCATGGACCAACCGGGGACGCTCCTGCTTGTACACAGGCACGCTGGACTTCTGGTAGGCTGGGGGTTCAGGGCCTGTATGGGCCTGAGTGGGTCTATTGAGCTGAACGCTCTGACTGGATGTAACCTTGACAGATGTAACCTCAGTTGGATTTGATGATGCCATTGCAACAGAATTCTGTAGCGTGGTGCCTTTGGTTTGCAAATGAAGAGGTTGATTCTCTGTTGCGGTTAAATGCTGAGGGGTGGAGTTTAGGGGAGAGGGTGGGGAGTGGAGTGCTGGCTCAATTTCTTTGGGTAAAGAGGCAGGAAGTGGCATATCAGAGACATCACAGGGATCACCTGCATCACTCATGGCCTCTCGAGCCAGGTCCAGACTGCGGTTAATCTCATCCTGACTTAGGAAGGCAGAGAGTTCCAGAAAGTCCCCATCCCCTCCCTCGAACTCTGCCAGGTAAACTTTGCCATCTGAGGATGCCTCCAAAAACATGCCCCTATCCCCATCCTGAGATACACCCCCTGGAGGACATGCTTCTTTTAGAAGCACTGAGCGGGGGAGTGTGTCATTCCAGCTCCCATCCTGCATCCTACAGTGGACAACAACACAGACACACAAACCAATGTAAATGTATAAATTTGAACATTAAAATAAATACTTTTTATATTCTTATATGTGTTGGTCTCAGAGTGTCCAGCAGACACTGCATACAAACTCATACTGAGACCCTGCACTAACAGTAAACACACTCTGAGATCATTCGAGGGTAGTTGGTCTATAGTGACTCAGACATTCCTTGGGCACAGCTGATGGTATTAGCTAAATATCTCTATGAGTCCAACCGTGTATCACTGGCATGGAACACTATGCCTGATCATTCTCTCTCTTAACATCATCCCATCACATGAGCTATTATTTCATTTTCCTTATTTCTGTCTCCTTGAAATAATGAATGCATCACTGGTCAGGACAATCCTTTCCAATATATGGGATCTGAATACCATTTCGAAAAGGCTGACAAATTGCGATCATGCATAATATACAGCTCTAACTGTCTAAAAAAGGAAATGGCTGCACGATGATCATTCACTATATATTCACTATAAAATATGTAGCATAACAATATCACTCTCCCATGCAATAACTTCAATCCAAATGGTTGAAAACATTTTAATATACTTCACTGTCGCCTTTATAAGGTAATCCTGCAGTAAATTAAGCCACTATTGAATTAACATATCAACTGACATAATAATAATAATAAAGAAAAAAGTAAACAATTCTGTCGCATTCCATATCAAGAATTTTTGCAAAAAAAATACCTCCATCCTACAGTTGGTGTAACATTAGTATGAGGCTGAAACAGTGTCGGAAAGGTAGCTGTCTCTTTCCCGAACATATCAGGTCTCTGAGAGAACTTGTCTCATGTATTCATATATGTACAGCCTTAGTTGTGTATTGCTGTGCACAGCTGTCAAAAATAGTGCACAGTTTTCAAAAGTTATGTTCAAAGTTCAAAGATGTGTTTACATGATACTCCAGTGGCTTTCCAGTTACTGCTTGCCCTAAATATATAGATCAGGATCTGAGCAAGTGTCCTAAAACAATCGCACTGTTACTATAGTTACTCTTATTTCTCTCTCATACTCTTCTTTTAAGAGTAACATACGGATCCTACAGCAGCTTTCCACTGATCAAACATCTGATTCTAAGAAGTTTAATTAATACAAGCCCAGGGGTTAATTGTGTGTGTGTGTGTGTGTGTGTGTGTGTGTGTGTGATAGTGTGACATTCTCTCAGTCATGGCGACCTGGAGGCCAGCTGTTATTTTTAATCCCCGAGAGGTATGTTTCACAGCTTCAAACTCTTACACTCCGACAGATAAAACAAACACACACACACACACACACACACACACACACACACACACACACACACACACACACACACACACACACA
>JAKKZN010000019.1:1972931-1983418 GCA_033441825.1 Pangasius elongatus
TGCCCACTGCTCCGGGTGTGTGTTCACGGGTGTGTGTGTGCACTTGGATGGGTTAAATGCAGAGCACAAATTCCGAGGATGGGTCACCGTACTTAGCTACACTTCACTTCACTTCATATGTCCAAAAATCCACAGACACACAGGGCCATACAGGGTATACTTCTGATGAATTTGGTGAATATTAGGCCATCTATTAATTAAGAGTGGTTATTGTCTGCTTTAGTTAGAATACGTACTCTTTTAAGTCTGAGTTTTAATTTTGCTTTATAGCACAGCACTGTTAAATTCCAGATTCTGACTGATCAGAAGGTGCTGATAAATCTTCTACAACAGCACGCCTCTGCCTTCACTCCCGGCTGTAATTCACATGACAGGTTTAGCCTATATTAATGCACTATCTATTATGTTATCATTCTTATACGGTAACATCCAATTCACATATGTAGTTTTCTTTAAATCTATTTTTATTTAGCATTTTTTTAAGAGAAGTCTTAGAGAAGGATAGAGGAATTTGCAGTTTCTCAGTGACATGAGCTGCATTTCTATTTGTCTACTAATTAAATCTGTCTAACATAGGCAGAGAGAAAAAGATAAAGACAAAAAGGCAGATGAGGAAACAACTGATGTTATAAAATAAATGGTAACAGGAACTAACTTGTATCACAGACAATATTAATAACTATAAACGGATAAAAAGTATGACGTGTCTGTCTTTAATGAATAAAAAATGGTTAGAGTTGGCTAATTGCTGAGGTATAAGAAGAAGAAAACACTTCAGGGTGTGCTGCTATTGGAAAATATTCCACTTTATGGTTGATTATTTTGATATAACGCTCTGTCGTTATTTATTCACTCAAAGACACACGTCCAGATCCTAAAGGCTGTCCAATTTGCTGGACAAATGATGCTTGACCTAAGAAAGTACTTTTCAAGAGACATGAATGAACCTTTCTTCTGATCATCTTGACAAGTCAATCACAATCCAACAGACTTTTATGTTTAAGGAATAATGAAATAAGATATACTAAGGTTTAAGGTTTAAGGTTTAAGACGATGCGTGTCACCGTTCAGGTCACGGTAATGCAGTGATGCAGTAAACTAGACAGGAGCCTTGAGACAGAAATGATGTTCGGTAAATAAAATTGAACAAGAGCTCTGTCTTTCAGTTAATTTTATCATGAACAGCTTGATAAGGGCCTGGTGGGCAATGAGAGATAGAGAGAGGGAGGGAACGAATGAGGGAAGAGCAGAGCGATAAAGAGTATCAAGATGTGTGTGTTTGTGTGTTTTACAGGGTAAAGGGGGAGGAGAGTGCTGTAAATTATAGGGAGTGGATAAGGCAGTCGGCACTGTCACTCTGAAGGCTCTGCTCATTTGTACTCTGATCAGTAGCACTGAGTCAGACGTGCCTGCGTGTCTGTGACCCCAGTCTTCAGTTTATATATAATTCTGTTCGGCTGAAGTTTTTAATCGGAGCATCTTTTTAGATTTTCTTCAGCCCGTTTTATAGATTGAATGGGAATATCTGGAGGCAGGTCTCTATCAATACAATGTGCTAACGTAAAGCATTCTCCTACTAAGCACCGAGGTAAAGAAACACTGACAGGTTCACAAAGGTTTAGAGCTCTCGTGTGTACTGGGTACAACTAGCTTGTGGAATAGTTGGATTGTTTTCAACCCTCCATCATACCTCTTGCATGTTTGTCATATATGTGTATCCAAAGCAATTTACCAGTACATCAGAATACTATTTAGGAACTGAACTGAATCAATAATGGAAATGAATTAATGATTGAACTGAATTAATGGTAGTATTGAATGGAACTAATTAATGGTAGTACTGAATTAATGGTAGTACTGAATGGAACTGAATTAATGGTAGTACTGAATGGAACTGAGTTAATGGTAGTACTCAGGAGCTCCAGGGTAATCAGTCTTCAAATGGAGCAATCTGGAAGTCCAAGAAGGTTTACTCGCAGTAATAATAGGAATGTGGCTGGGTGATATGACAACATAATATCAACATTGTGATAAATTGTGTAACAGTACACTTTCCGGGTATTGTGATATCATTTGATACATCTTTAATTTAACAATTACAAACTCTTGATAAAGTTTTCTACTGTCTGAATTTTTAAAATTGTAAAATGTTAAAAAGTTTTTTCAAATTGTTTTTTTTTTTTATTTTACATTCAGTGTTAATTCATTTGGTGGGGATAGCCCCACATGGACACCCTAAAGATCACCATGAGATTACTGTGGATGGTACCACACAGAAACCATAAAGAGGGCTGTGGATGTTCTTCCTTGGATAGCTTTAGGACTGCAATTGCTCAAAGCAGTTTTGCACTCAAGGCTCCATCACTGATCAGTTAATAACTTCAGATTGATACAGTAGACTTTAAGTTAAAACTATAATGAATTCAGAAATGACTCTATTCATAAGTTGTATAAGTTCATAATGTCCTGTTAACACATTTAGCACTTTTTGCCTCTATAGTACACAGCTGTAGAAGGGAATTATTTATAATCACACTTTATAATTCAGTGTTACCCAGATGAGGATGGGTTCCCTTTTGAGTCTGGTTTCTCTCAAGGTTTCTTCCTCATGTCATCTCAGGGAGTTTTTCCTTGTCACCGTCGCCACTGGCTCGCTCATTAGGGAAAAAGTTACAAAGTGTACATTGTTAAAAGCGCTACACGAATAAAATTTTTTGTACACATTAAATAAAAGTATCATCAAACAAATTTTTTTCAAGGATAATTTACAAATACAATACTGTATTGCTGGCAGTTTGTTAGGAAGCCTGTATATCATGATGCATATCATGTATCGCAGAATATATCGTGATATAATATTTTTGTCATATCGCCCACCCCTAAATAGTGATACACAATAAACTGTAACAGTGAGAAACCAGGTTGGAGATCGAATAGATATAAATCATTGTAAGAGTGCTAGATCTGTATCAAATGCACAGAAGTTGGCTAAATTCCTTTCTTAGGGTTTTACCTGCTGCTCCTGTTTATCCACCAGGTGTCTCTGTGGTTGATGCTCATCACACTGGTGCTGCTGTTCATCATGACGGGTGTCATGCTGGGACCCGAGCTGCTAGCAACCATCCCTCCCGCGGTGTACGTAGTAGCTGTGCTCATGCCGATGGCGGGATACGCAGCAGGCTATGGGCTGGCCATGTTCTTCTCTCTACCACCCAACGGCTGCCGCACCGTGTCACTAGAGACGGGCTGCCAGAACGTCCAGCTCTGCACGGCCATCCTGAAGCTGGCTTTCCCTCCACAGCTCATGGGGGCAATGTACATGTTCCCGCTGCTCTACGCACTCTTCCAGGCAGCCGAGGCCGCCGTCATCATCCTGGTGTATCGCACGTACAGGAGCGAGGTGCTTCGCAAGCAGGACGTGATTGGAGAGGACGATGATGACACCAACATCACGTACAAGAGAATGAAGGAGGAGGAAGACGGGCCGTTTGACACAGCGTACGGTTCGGTTACCGTAAACAACCCCAACTCCATTGAGCTGGAGACTCAGGGAGGGGCAGGAAGCCCAACGCCTCTGTAGAAGACGGACAAAAAATGGGACATCACTGTGAACAGATGCTTGAACTGTGCAATACATTGTGACATTCCATGTTTCTATGCCAATCACTCACTGCTAAAGTATTATAGGTGTATTTCCAATTCGATTTCTCATTACCCCATCACTGGTAATATAGCCTTTAAGAGTTCAGAAGCCTTTCTTCCAAAAAGAGAAACTCACTGCACATTTAAGGAACTCCTCTATTCAGAACAAGCTACCATAAGAACTACAGGAATAGATATACAGCTTAAACCTTAATCTTGGGCTAATTACACATATATACCGACCATGATCATTCTTCAGTCACAGTCTGTGCTTAGGCTTAGTTTCACTGCCCCAAATATCATGATGCCATCTTAATGGTACTTATAAATATTATAAAATTTATATAATTCAGCTATAGGACTATTCAAATAAATGCCTTATACTGAATCTCAGAAATAAAGTTATAGGTGAGGAAGAACCTCCATATGCATTTCTTTTATCATTTTATTCATTGTATGTACAGTGGGATTGCTAAGTGACAAATAAGGTGTATAAAGGAGTTTATGAAGACAGTGCAGGACAACCACTACTTCTTTTGTTAAAATACAGAACTGACCTGACTTTATATGCTCACAGCAAATGAGATGAGGGAGTCAGGAAAGTATACTGTTAATAAAAGCATGTTATTGCCCAGCTGTATGCTGTTGTGTGTATTCTGTACACTCCAGGGCAGGGGTTCACAACTTCTGTGCAGCCAGGGAGATCTTTAACTATAAATAAATTCCACTGACCCCTCTGTACAAACATAATCCACCTATTCAAACATTAGGGTCATTACTTTTTTTAACAGAACACATTTAGTAGGTCTGAGCTGACCTTATTTATCATTTTTTTTAAATTATACAGGTTTAGATTTAACCTTATTCAATTAAAGTATGCAGTTAAACATGGTTATGATTCACTTTGAGAATCATTGCTCTGAGGTATATTGTTTATATACGATAACTTATTACAGTACATTGTGGGAATTTATATTTAAAACAAGGTTTTAAAAAACACCTCACTACGTTGGGAATAATGTGTGGTTTTGGACATATTACTTACACTATATGTTCAAAAGTATGTGGACACCTGACCATCACACCTATACTTGTTGAACATCCCATTCCCCCTTTGCTGTTATAATGAGCTCCACTCTTCTGGGAAGCTTTCCACTAGATGTTGGAGCGTGGCTGTGGGGANTTCACACACCATGTCTTCATGGAGCTCGCTTTGTGCACAGGGGCATCGTCATGCTGGAACAGGTTTGGGTCTCTTAGTTCCAGTGAAGGGAAATTGTAAAGCTACAGCATACAGAGACATTCTATACAGTTGTGTGCCTCCAGCTTTGTGGTTACAGTTTGTGGAAGAACCACATATGGGTGTGATGGTCAGGTGTCCTCATGCTTTTTGGCATATAGTGTAGTAAGGTATGCAGCATCATATCTACAGGGCAAGTGCAATCACACAGCAGAAAACACTCCACTATCTATTATCTAAATGTAAAAAAGTTGATAAACACATATGAACAGTTAAATAACGCTGCAGTGCCAGTGTGTGCTTGTTGGTGTTAGTGCGAAGTGATAGTGGCTGTGCTGATGATGCAGCCAGAGTTAATTGGCTGTAATCACACACCTGACCCTAATTAACCTGCTTCTCTCTCCGCCTACTTAACTTGCCCTTATCCACTCCATCAGGCGGCTAAGCGGAAAAAAAATAAAATGGCTACGTACGGAGACGAGTCACTCAACAATTACGTTTACTCCTCGTACAACCCTTACTCGTACAGATGCCCGAAGCCCAGGAGCTGGCGGCAGAAGAGCTACCTGAGCGCGTACGGCAACGGCGAGGGCTATTTCGACAACTACCACCGCGCGCAGCTCAAATCCATCCTGTCGCAGATCAACCCGAACCTCACACCGCGCCTGCGCAAAGCTAACACCAAAGACGTGGGAGTGCAGGTGAACCCGAAGGCCGACGCCACGGTGCAATGCTCGCTTGGACCGCGCACTTTGGCTGCGCGCCGGCGGGACTCAGTGCGCAGGCGCAGACCGGATGGCCAGACGCCCGGTAGCCCTGTGAGCACCGGGGTTCGGTTCCCGCGCACGCAGGCCGTGTACTCCCCGATCGCCACGCGGGGACTCGTGGCTCTCCTGCAGGACCATGATGATGATGATGATGAGCAGCAGAAGCGTGGAGGAAGGACAGAAGAGGTCGAGAGCACAGATAAGGGCGAGGAGCTGGAAGAAGGTGTGGAGGACAAAGAACCAAAATCCAAACCAAAGCTTAGTCCCAGTGAAAACGATGATGAAGGCGAGCAGATGAAAGTGGATGATGGAATTAAGAGTGAGAATGAGAAGAGTGGTCAGGATGACTCCAAGTCCAAGGGGAGGGTGCGCTTCCAGGTGAGATGCTTTAGATGTTTGGTCCAGATGGATAAATTTGTTCTTGGTGAAAACATGCTTCATTTAGATTTTTCAGTACAAATCAAGGTTCCTGAAAGCATTGAAATGCATTCAACACTCTTTCCATGACATGTTAAATCCATATGCATCTGGTTTAAAGGTCACAATCACTTCCTGCTGGAATGCTTGAATAACTGCACATTGCCCTGGATGTTTTGAACCTTGCACTCACTTAAGGGGAACCAGATCTTTCAGGCTTGCTTGTTACCTATGATGGCAGTATCTTGGGGAAACTTCCAGGGTTCTCAAGACTTCAGTCAAGAGTTGATGCCCAGTATTGTCTTGTAACTAAGCAGAGAGCACTTGCTGGACATGGTGCTACCTGCTGTCCACACTCCCTAACCATCACCATCTCTCCTCCTGGTAGTTTTTGGAGCAGAAGTACGGCTACTACCACTGCAGAGGCTGCAACCTTCGCTGGGAGAGCGCCTATGTGTGGTGTGTCCAGGGCACAAACAAGGTAGCAGCAGGATTTGTTGTGGTTTTTTTCCCCCCCCCTCTCTCTTTGTGTGGCTATAAACATGTCAGGAATATTGTCCTGCCTTGCAGGTTTATTTCAAGCAGTTTTGCAGAACATGCCAGAAGGCTTTCAACCCATACCGAGTAGAGGACATAACCTGTCAGGTAAGCTGACCACATTAATGCCTTCTTTTTAAGAGACCTATCAAAGATTGTGACCATTTCATATTTCTTGTTTCAGGGCTGTAAGAAAGCACGTTGTACATGTCCAGAGACGGCACGCCACGTGGATCCTAAACGGCCACACCGACAAGACCTGTGTGGTCGCTGCAAAGGCAAACGGCTCTCCTGCGACAGCACATTCAGTTTTAAGTACATCATATAGTGCATCCTCTGATCCCTGCACAGAATCTATCCCAATGGCAGTTCACTACTGTTCTAACGAATGCACGGGCAAGGATCTCCGCTATCCTTGGCCTCCACCAGGGACAACCTCCAAGACTGAAGCAGAAGTCTTAAAGAGGGAGGCCTTGTACCAGTGCCAAAGACTGTGATGGGTTTTGTTTTCAGTCACTTGTGTTGAACAGCAGCAGTCTCGGTAGTGAACCATTTCGGAAAATTTAAAATAAATCGAAATGAACAGCAGCACTGGTGCCTGATGGTTTTTGTCATGTAAATGCGATGACTTTACCAAGGTGCTGTTAACCAGCATTGTCTCTGTAAAAAGGTGGTCCGTCCTCCTGTAACTACTATGGTTGAATGTATTGCAAAGCTAGCATAACTACAGTTTCAATATCAAAACCATTAACTGGAACCTGGTTAATACCACATTCACATTAGGGTTTTGTTTAATCCTCTCCTTTCCTGCCTTGATTCTTGTATCTGCTTTTAGAGGGAACTCTCCTCTGCCCTGGAATAACTTGTGCACTTTTTCCAGATGAAATACTATGAACATGATTCAAGTGTGTGTACACACACACACACACACACACACAAATAATTGCTAGTTGAAAACCAACTCTTAACCTGCTGGCAGATCCTGGTATTGGTGAAGCGTCTGGCAGATTGCAAAAACAACCCTCTGTGTAAGTGTGGGACTCCCCCATTTGTACCAATGTCTGGCATCCCTGAAGGGAAAATTAAAAAAAAAAAATGAAAAGTACACCAATTCCTCATTCCTTCAGCAAAAAATCTCATTAAAACGATTAAGTGGCTGTGATTTGTCATGAGATTTTTAGTGTTTTTTTTTTTTTTGCCACAATATCCATGCTTAACCAGTCCTACCCTTTTGTCCTCAGTTATTTGTTTGTACCTGCCTGCAATATTTTCTAATAAACCCAGTGTACACACACACACACACCCCACAGTGACCCTGAACTGGATAAAGCTGCTAAAGTTACTGAAGATGAATTAATTCGGTAAACACATCAAGCAGCACACATTCACAGAGTGAATCCGACAGACGAATATGGTCAATTTGCTTTTTATTTAATCAGGACAGGGTAAGACAGGTGAGTGAGATGACTAAGAGGAAAAACAAAAAAAGGAACATGAGGAAAAAAACTGGATAATGCACCTCTAAATAAAAACTATTTTCTCCAGGGAAATAATATATCCATTAAATAATTAAGAACAGCATCCAAAATGTACCAGACAAGCAACAGAAAGAAATCCTCTAAGGAATGAATACAGTGACTTAAAAAAAAAAAAGTGCCGTGACACTGTCATGTCCCTCCAATGCTGTAAGTAAGCGCTTCGTGTTGTGTGGTCAAGCGAAAAAGAAGCACAGTGCTCTTGAAAAAGCGCGGCGGAGCCAACAACCCATCATCATCAGTGCAGCCCTGAGTCTGGGAGATTACACTGAGCCAACATGGACGACCACCGGCCCCCAGTTTCCCCCCTCGGCAGGGACTTTAAAGCATGGCGTCGGCAGTGGACTGCGAGCCGACGTGAAGATCACAGTGGAGATTGAGGAATGCATATGTCCAAGCACAGCTGGGAAAAGGCAAGAGAGCGTCAGAGTGACGGGAACGGACGAGGCCCGTCACCTGCTCCCAGCCACGCTTGCTGGTTAAAAGAAAAAGCTGAAAATTAGATTTGTGTATCTAGGGCAAAGAGGTTTGTTAGTGACTGTTACAGCTGTTTTTTTTTTAATTTTTACTTTTTATTGATTTATTTCTTTTTTGCATTAGCTTCATACTCTATTCTGGTTGAACAGTGCATTACACAAATGTACAAGGGAAAAAATACTGCTTTTACACTATACATTTTTCTAAAATATATACAGAGTACAATAAGTTATTGACATTTCCATAATGAGTTGCAGCCAGTTTGCACTTTGTGTGTGCATTTTAATGTGCTAATGTGCATGTGAGAATGTGTGTGCAAAGATCGGCCATACGTAACACTCTCACGCTCAAACACACACACACACACGTACAGATGCGTCCTCACACACTGACACATGAGTCTATGGTTGTCTACAGGCAGCTACTTATTTGGTTATAGAGTACGAGTTTTGTTAGAGCAACCCAGTGAAAGCTAAAGTTTCTGCTCGACGCAGGTCAATAAAGTTAATCCTCTCTTTATACAGAGTCCGAGGGCCGAGCCCTCGCTTCGCAATTATACATTAAATACCCTTTACATTTACAACCTAGGATTGTTAGCTCTAATAAAAAATATATTTCTCAAAAAATAGTTCTTGCAGTGCTTTCTCACTTTCAAGCATGCATTTGAAAACTTTTATGTACTTATTGTTCTGTTTGATGAGTAAAATATGACTTGTACACTGTTTCCATAGCAACCCCACCACCAAACAACCGTTATGATCCCAGTGCTCTACACACAGGTCTTTTTTTTTTTTTTTTTTTCTTGACACACCAGAGGTCATAGGTCTTTCCGCTAAAGTTTCCAGTTTAGCATCATCATCGCCCGATATCTCTTCCTCAGTCTGGTCATCAGTGCTTCACACAGCGGTTGCGTGTTACTTCCGGGAAAAAACAAAACGGCAAGGAAAAGAAGAGGAAAAGGAATTTGTGTCTGAAGCACAGTTAAAGTCAATATACTCCTCACACACACACACACACACACACACACACACACACACACACACACACACGTACACGTCCATTAGCCCTTTATGGTGAAGTGTCAAGAAATACCCCAGCCCTTAGCCCCTCCCACTGAAGACACCATACTTCTGCTCCCTGCTGGAACCCATTTGCTAGTCTCGACTTTTGACCTGCATGGTCTTTTCACAGTCCTGAGCTGAGGACTGTATTGTGTGTGTTGATCTGGGTCTCAGGAGCGGGTGTTTGGCTGTAGATGTGGCTCTGGGAGCTCTGTGCTTGGCGTAAAGCCTCGCGGATCTGCAGGTTGAGCTCCATGAGGCGACTGCTGGCCTGAGACAGATCTCTGCTTGGCCCCACCACGGCTACACACCCAGTCTGACCCAGCGTCTGGTGACGGAAGTAGATATGCAGCAAGGTTTGCACTGCGTTGTCCTTCTCACTGCCAAAAATGTCATTAGGCCACAAGCATCTGAGAAAGAATAAAGGGGGAGGAGAGGAAAGAAAAAATGTTTTTATGTTGATCAGATTGTATACAGTACTTTAGTACATAGCTCCTGACAAAAACAACAACAAAAACCCTCTATAGTCCTATTCAGACCGGATTAGTTCATCAGGAGGGCGATTGTAATAATTTTTTTTTTTCATGTCACACAAAACTCTTGCATCCAGACAGCAATAAAATTACCACAGGAGGAGCAAGTTTCTAGCAGGTGCTATTTTCTACAAACAAGAATGTTTGCGTCACATGTCATATTTTATTAGTTATGTTATTAGTTTATTGATAAATGTGACCGCTGACAGAAGTAGTGAGATGAATTCTGAGGTGTATAGGGCTATACTCTCTGCTCACATTCAGCCAAATGCTACAAA
>JAKKZN010000019.1:1994141-2011508 GCA_033441825.1 Pangasius elongatus
CAGAGACTCTGACACATGGTACTGTGTGGTGCTGGTTTACCAGTTTCTGAACACCTCGATATGACTGCCGGACTGAGGGAAATCCACCAAACCAATAATAGCAGTGGTCAGTTAATGCAAAGAAAAGATAACAAGGTGTCTAATAAGGCGGTCTGTAGATGTACACTAAGTTTCAGCCTTGACACAGACACCCTTGTGTGTGTGTGTGTGTGTGTGTGTGTGTGTGTGTGTGTGTGTGTGTGTGTGTGTGTGTGTGTGTTGCATTCCCATACTGAGAATGTTCCACCACCAGAGCGAAGCTCCTATGGTGGTCCCACAGATGGAAGGGACAGGAGATGTGTGTGGAAGATGAGAAGTTTTTTTTTTTTAAGTCAAACATGGAATGTTTTGCAAAGAAATCAACTCCAAAACATCTATTTACATGAGAACATGGGCATGTAGCATTATTTCTGAGGATGCTTGGAATGAAAATAGGAGACGTGGCGGACATCCTGTGTGTCGTTAAAAGCAAGTATAATGCTGACGTTAGACCAAGACTGAAAAAACAAGCACAATCTTTTATTGCGAGGGACGTTCAAGCCAATTAGCCAGAGGTCAAATCCGGGCAACCCACAAAGGGACACTTAAAAGCAGCAATTTGTAAAATGGACCTGCCATTCCAGAGACACGGCTCCTTTTAGCATACAAGAGATATCAATAAATATAGGCACAGAGCTAATTTATCACCACACACTAGACCACAGACGTCACAAATAAGGCACAGTGTCCTCTCCTTGGACTAGTAATGAGATTTACATAGAGTCAGTTCAAATGCAGGGTAGATAAAAAACGAAAATAAAATGAAACCTGCAGGATAACAAGAAACGTTGATATTCGGTAGCTGACCTAAATGCCAGGCTGTTTCATTTGCCATGCTGAGCATCAGAACTGCTGATGAGTAATAACAATTATGCAACAAACAATAAAATGTGAGTCTACCAAGTCAATCAAAACCCCTCTTTTTTAATTTAGGGATGAATGACTCACATAAGTGGGAAGTGCTAGACCTTTCCTGGTATTTTCTTTTTTTTTTTTCCTGTTTATTTCTTTCCTTCCTTAAGAGTTTAGTGCATTAATAGAAAGGATGGTGGCAGTCAGCCAAAGGTGGATTTAGTATTATAGAAAGCTTTTAAGGGGAATGACTGTAATGGAGAAGCTGACAAGATTAATCAGACCTCATTACACTAAAAGCTGGAGGAATGACAACAGAAGATGTCCTTGGGCTAAAATTAGGACTAGACTGGACGTGAGTATTTAAAGGGGTCAGGATCATATGATAATAAGGAAACACGCAAGGCTTCTTACTTTCCCCGAGAGCCACTAATGCACTAATGAATAATGCGTGTGCTTGAGGATATACTCCAACCTGTGGGATCTAAAACCATATCACAGATACTTACATTTTCTAGACTGGTTCAACACTGTCCCTTTTTGAAGGCACCCATTTATGTAGATTAATTACAGTGTTCAATGTTTGAATGAAACAAATTTGGAAACAGTCACATGTCCTCCTGCATCCCTGACGTCTGCCTAGCTAGTTCATTTTCCAGTTATCCCTGTGACGTGCCTTGTTGACGTAACTGCCACGGAAACAGGAAGTCAGGGCGGGACATATCAAGTGGCTCCTCCCCCTTTTTAAACAGCCAGTAGCGTTTAGCTTACCTCTTGCAGATATGATTTCTCTCACTCAACAACGACAACTTCGGCAAGGTGATTTTTACAATATTGGGGGCGGGACACTTTCGATTGGACAGAAAATCTGATGAGAATGTGCAGAATGAGGTCATCAAAAATGTTGATCCGTATTGGTCGTAAAGAGAGACTGCAAATTTTGAATGCATATCTTCTAAATCCGAATTTATCTGGAGCACACTAGCTTATAAATAACATTAAGGCTAAAAGCCACAAGATTTCAGTTTGATTTCATGAGGACTTTAGAGGTAGAAATGAGTGGAAAATAAGTGGCCAGGGTGGAGTTGGGGTGTGTGTGTGTGTGTGTGTGTGTGTGTGTTGGGGGGTTTGGCTGTCGTCACTGAGGGTCAAAATTAGTTTTCCGACTGGGAAAGCTTCAGGCTGTTGTGGGACGGGATATAATTTTACAGTTTAATTATGAAACAAATCTGAAAGCAGCTACAGATAATTTCACTGCTCATTAAATGGAAATTTCTTACAATGTGTTGTGTGATTAGCTGGTTAGCTTGGAAGCTAGAACAGGAGTTAAGGTGTTGGTTAGGCATATATATTTCTTATGAGCAGCAAAAACTCTTTTTATAGCAAAATGTTTATAACAAAAGAACAGACAAGTTCTACACAGGACGTTCTACATCAAACCAAGATTTGTTTCTCTCTGTGAATTCACTTATCCATCTGTTGGTTGAGAACAGACAATCCATGATGTTTGCATTTTCATTGCTGAGACTGATATTAAAGCAGCTGGGAGCTGGAAGAGGGTAAAAATCCTGGGGTTTGGGTAGCACTTTAATAAAGTTACTGGGACAGATGCAGCTATTAACAGTTAGTTAAGTGACAGTGTTAGTAAGATGCTGTAGGAAGCAATGCAAAGCTTTAGTGTCAGTTAGTTAGTGACAAAATCTTATGCTCTACCCCAATGCTGTGTGTTAAGCTTTACTAAATACTCACTCTATGCTTGCAGCTCCAGGCTACGATGTTTGTCCGACGAGGCTTTTAGAGAGTTAACTTCCGCGCGTTTGTATATTCTCTCAATCCAATTTTAGGACAGCTGGCCTGAGGTGTGTCATTCCTAATAGCAATCTTCACCCAAATCATCCGAACTGACAAGCAAGCCCCGCCCACACACAGGGTTCGTACAGTTTGCTGATTTGATTTAAATTCAATTCATTTCCCCACCACTTCATCAAAGTGACAAATTTTGTCCATACAGACAACATATAAGTCAAAAGTTGGTGAGAAAGAATTCATATTCCACTTTATAGATTAAACCTTCTGATGTAAACTGCATCATTCAAAAACTAAACTAGTTATCATAACACTAGCTGGCTGTACATTGTTTAGATTATTATATTTCAGTTCACAAGTGCTATAATGCCTTTGCAGGTTATTTGGCACTACATTACTGACTTGTTTATGCAGAACGTGTGATATGCTGTCCATGGGTTCGCCCCTTGCTGTATGCGCAGCCTAACTTTCATTTTCTTCTGAATGTTTGTCTGCATTTCAAGCATCTGTACGAACCCTGCACCCAGCAAGAAATCACTGACCAGTTGCAACCATAAGGAGTATGAAAAAGCATTTACAGCATCACTAGGAAAACAGGAAAAAGGAAAAACAGCAGGAGACGTTCGCTGTGTCAGTGATTCGGACACAGTGAGCTAGCTAACAGGGAATGGTGTTGCACGGGGTCAAATTTTAAGACCACTACAGCGCCAACACCATGGCCGTCCCTGATAGCAAATAATGAAGTCAAAGGGCGTGGATACTGTTTAATAACAGCTGTAAGGATTTAAAAAAAAAAGGTACACCAGCTAAAAACACCAGCAGAACTGCATAGATTAAGGGCAATAGCTAGAAAGCACCCGTGCACCAGAATTCATTGAGGCTCCTGATTGATCCCACCTCAGGCAGCTGGCTGATATTGCTGTCAGAATGCGCGGTCTCATGGATAGGGCTGTCTGGGCGGGGCAACGGCGGGGTGGGCAGAGCCTCCTCAGTGAGGACGCTACTGGAAGACTCCTGGGATTGCTGTAGAGAATCCATGTGATTGGACGTGGCGTCATCCGTAGCAGAGTCACTATTGAGCTATGTGAAGACACAAATGGGGAACTTTTTAGCCAAACACCAAAGCACATTCACTGTATAGGCTAGATGTTCATATACGCACGTATACCTGAATCATGTTACCTTGCATGCAAACATGCCATCGTTGGCCAAATACTACTAATAATAAGCATGACTTAAAACCTTCTAGTTGCATCCATTACTTTTGCTAGCATTTACATCCTAATCCAACATTTGTCCACCTAAATATCTCATTCCTCGTGTTCAACGTGACATGCTGCATGCTAGCAGAATAAAGCTTGGGAAAAAAAAAAAACTTAAATGTCACTCACACACAGCGTGGAAAGAGTAAGAGTCGGAAAAGGAAGCGGAAGTAAGCTTCCACCCCAAAGCACAAAAAGATCATCAAACTTTTCGCCACTGCTCTGTCAGCTCAGCTGATATAAGCTCGGCAGAAAACGGCTGGTGTGCCATAGCAAGCAGAGAGGAGATAGAGTAAGTCTATGAAAAGCTTGGAGATTTAAATGAAATATATAGTATATATACACATTGTCATGCTCAAATAAAAGCATGCGGTTATATATTCCAGATGGTCTGAGAGCCGAGTTCATGCTATTAAGAGTTTTAATTAGTTGTCAGGGAATCTCACGTGTTCATGCCTATTCAGTGGTTCTAATGGAGTAAAAAACTCAAAGGAAAAGATTCCAAAAAAAAAAAAAAAAGGGGGAAAAATAGTCGTGTGTGTCTTTACTTACCACCAAAGAACAAAAAGCGTAATCAAAATAAGGGGTTTAGAAAGATACTTTGGGAAGGCAATGTACAGTGGGCAGGAGGCTTGGCTGGGCAGAAGAGGGGGGTAGAAGGTATTGGTCGGAAGATGATTGGGTTTTGTGAGCTACGGGCAGAAGCAAGCGTCTAACCACCCACAGCTGAAACATGGCAGCATCTAAGCCCAGCTCGGCACAGACACACCATGCCGGCGGCCCGAGTAAACGAAAGGGCCCCGGATATAGGAAGGGGGATATAGGACTTACGAGGTTGGAGCGGGTGAGAATCTGGCTAGCGCTCAGTACCTCCTCCTCAGACGACTCATCCGTATCTTCTTGGTTGGTCAGATTGAGGCTTGGCGTGCTGCCTGTGTACTGGCACTCCTGCAACGACGGCGTGTCGCCTTTGTCCATGCTGTCCAGGGAGCGCCGCCGCACGCCCCAGTTAAAGTTGTCCATGCTCTCACCCTGAGAAAAGTGCATACAGGAACACGGTCAGAGACTAACGCCATACAACACACAGCTTTACTAGTTTAGTCTCTATGTCGTTCTTAAAGAGCCTGAGATGAAAGACGTGTGCGTGGAGGGAAAGAGCAAAAGAAAAACAAGCACTTTGGACAAGGAACATAGAGGGAGAAATAATGGATAGTAAAACTTGGTATCTACCAAAATGTACCTAAGTCCATCATTTATATTTATATACATACACACACACACACAGATATATACATACACACACACACAGATATATACATACACACACACACACAGATATATATATACACACACACACACACACACACACACAGATATATACATACACACACACACACAGATATATACATATACACACACACATTCTATATATATATATATAGAGAGAGAGAGAGAGAGAGACACACACACACAAACACAGAAGAATAAAAATGAAATGATGCACCTAGCTTTTTTTTTTTTGGACACTAACACAGAAAATCATAATCATAATTTAATTTGAAGAACTCACAATGCGCTTTACCATTAAGAATCAAAGCCTAATTAAATGGACACACACTGAGATGGACATGGGCTGCTTTGCCAGGTAACAAGGAACTTTTTGGCTTTGCCTTTTTTTTTTCTAACGGGAGAAACACCTTATGACTGAAAATTGTACAACTGATCACTAAGCAGCAAGTGACAGCACTCTACAGCCCACAGCCTGACACAGAAACTTACCTGCATCTCCTGAACGCAAGAAAAGGGGAAAGACAACAGTAGTGTTAGAGAGTCAGAAAGCCCAAAAACAAACATGCACGCCTCCTCACCTTCCATCCAAACATCACTCGCACACAGAATCACACACAGAATAAGCAGTGGATGTTTACAGACACTGCTGAGATTATATAAGATGCATTTCTGCAGTAAATTATACGGAATCATTTACGATCATTACTTGTCACACTGTACAACATGATCCCAATGAGAAGTCTATAACTATAACAGACTGTGTGATAACACGATCTTCAGATTGCACGATGGAGATCCTAGACTCACGATTAAAGAGAATCACTACGTCATGGCCGTACCGGGTGCGCAGCGACGCAGGTTTGTAGCTCTTTCAATAGTTTCATATTGTGATTATAGTAGTTAAACCCGATGAACAGAGCGTCTGCGTTATAATTAGTTAGCTACACACCTGGAAGCTGTAACTCGTCCTCTATTCCCTTCATCCCTTTTGTGTCCTGTTGTGGTTTGTGAACTGTGATGAGCCATTATAGAGTTTTTCTCTCTGCTGCTACAATTCAACAAACTGCTCTTCTTCATATCCCATATATATATATGAGTGAGTCCCGTGAGTTTCGTGTTATCCTATGCTGTCCTTCCATAAGGGTGGATTTTTAGAGGAGTCTCATAGCATATTCTTACTGACAAGAATATCTGCTATAATAAATAGATTTAAGGTACATGTTTGTTCCCAGTGGCATTAGAGTGACATTAGAAACAGAGAGGAAACCTCTCAAATTTGGAAACGTTATCTATTCACAAAGGAGGTGCCACGATCTGATCAGTTCTCACCTCTGCATCTTCCAATTCCACATCCAGGAAGTCAAAGTCCTTGAACACTCCAAACTGCTGCTCACTTCCTGTGTCTTCTGCCTGCCCATCCTCCTCCCGTGTCACTTCCTCTACGGTGGGGATCAGGCTGGTCTGCTGGTCACCTGCATCCAGGTCCTCGTTTGAGGAGAACACCACCTGTAAGAAAAGCAAGACGTTATATTATAACATGTTATAACAATACACAGGTATGTGATCGCACTGACTCGATGATACTGAAACGACACATTACACTTACTGAAGGGTTTTTGGGCAGGCCAGTCTCCGGTCCACACAGAGACAGGACGTTCATCAGCTTCTCTCGAGTTCTCCTCTGGAATCAAGACAACAAAGGAAATAGTAAACACTACTGGTGAGTTGGCTTTTTTTTTTAACAGTGATATGGCCCTACAGAAATTGAGGTTTGGAATCACTGGAGGTAACTGGAGGATTTTAATCATCGCACCTGGGACAGCTGAGGTCTCTTCCAGCTGACCGGTACCAGGCCATTGGAGTTTGACCCAGATGATGTGGAGGATGTGCTCCTGGTCACAGCAATGACCTGAGGTTTTCCGTTACGACCGGCCGCATTGCGCTGGTCTCCATACTTGTGCCCTATTATGGGTGTCTAGAAGGTTAAAGGTCAAAAGAAAGTTATTATAGATATTATCATTAAACCTGGAAGAAATAACGAGCACTGGGGGAAGACTTAAAGTCCAGAGTAAGCACTTATCTAAGCAAGGGAGCTGAGAAGAAAGGAACTGATAATAAATCTGTGTGGTAATGTTGATGGATTTCTGTGAGCCACCATTAAGATGGCAGGAATCTAATTCTGAACATCTAAAGCCTAAGAAGAAAGACAGTGTGTACCTCTGAGATGTCAAAGTGAAAGTCCAGCGTTTTGCCAGGCAGCTCTTTGGAAGCGTTGTTGAAGATGCGAGTGAAGGTGATCTCGGGAGAGCCCGACGACTCGGCACTGTAGGAGCGCTGCACCTCATCAGGTACCACCAAACAGGCAGAGCGAGACACCACCAACTTCAGAATGTTCTGGGCCTCTTTCCAGTACGGGCTCTGGATTAAATCACATATACTCAGTTATGGATTTGATGATGATTTAAGATTATTTCAAAAAAATTATTTGTAAAACGGTTCAATCAGAATGTCAACGTTAAAAAATCGAGTTTAAAACTCAGAACAAGAAAATAGAGATGATGTTTAAAAGAACTTGTCAGAGAAGCGATATCTGTGGCGGGTTTAGGTAAGATACTGAGTTTGTAGAACAGCTACAGCTTACGTACATGTTATGGTCATGTGACCTGCTAATGCTCAGGACCACAAGTCCTAAAACAAGAGCTTATAATAAAGGTCAAACCAACCAGTTTTTATTCAGCTGAGGGTTGTGTAGCACGTGTGGAATTTTGAATGTGGCGACTGTGCGTATGCAGTGAAGACACATCCATGTCTGTGATTTAAACAGAGATCACTTATCCAATGCCTAGAAATCGTATTCCATCTGAGTAGTACTTATAATGCTTCCGTTAACAATGAATATACACTGCCAAACTTAAAATATGCCCATTTTCTAACTGCATGCATACACTTCTTTATGACCCATCCAGCGTCAAGACCATCGTCGCAAAATGTGCCATTCAAAAACACGCCTTTTCCTTAAATAGTTCCTTCAACAAGGTGCTAAAACTTTCTCATATTATTACAGATATTGTCATAGGAAAAGAACAGTGGACTCACTGACACAAACATTCATACACTAGCAAGATTCTGTTGAGAACGGTAAAAAGAAGTGCACATGAGAGAAGACTTTGCATGGCTGATATCCTGGATGCTTTAGTATTCAGTTTTAATCAATATAATGTATGAAAAATGTCTAAGCCATCGACAAACCATTTCTGGTTAAAAACTCCTTGGTTGACAATGCCGTGTGTGCAGATGCATTGTCGAGCTGCAAGATCCGGTTCTGCTTTCCCGTGTTTAGATATACAATAGCGTGTGATGAAAAGCCAAAAGCAAAAGCGAGAGGACGTGGTGTTTTGTACCCACCTGCACATATTTGCCTATGATCTTCATGATCTCGAGGTTGAACTGTTTGACCGGGGCAGCTGACAAGTCTATGTGACTCAGCAAGCTGTAAATGATCTGCAGCAGGGACTGTTGCATGCTGGGTAGCCCTTTCTCTAGTAACTGCAAAGAAATATTCAAAGATGAGACTTTTTTTTTCTCCAGTGCACCAGAAGAACTCACGAGCGCCTCTGTTTCACAAAAACGAACAGGAGTCGACAGTACAGTGTAGTTTTCCCCTCACCTCGGCGAGATACGTCACGAGGTTGAAGGTGATGTCTGCGAAAGCGTCGTGGAGGTAGCGGCAGACCACGTTGATCCAGTTGGTGCTGTCTCGTGAGTAGCTGTGTGTGGAGTACAGGCTCATCATGTGCGCCAGGTTGGCCAGCGTGGCTGACTTCTCCTCGGCGCAGACTTTGGCGATGCGGTCTGCCGTCTCCTTGCAGAACGCCGTGGGGCTGTCGAAGTGCTGGATCAGGTGAGGCAGCAGGCACAGGATGTTCAGCGGAAAACCTGAAAGGAAGAGAAGAAATAGAAAATGATTTAGATTTGTGTTACAGAATCAACATCTAACTTTAACAACGGGTTGGAGTAGGTAATAAAGTAATAAGGAGCTGATTTGTTTTTAGATTCGGTTTATTTATTTATAGCGACATCCAGTGTTCAAAGTAGGAACTTCCTTTTTTTTTTTTTTTTTTTTTTTAAAAGGAATAGTGACTCAGTAGTTGCTGTAAATGACTTCTAAATTGCGAACAAATAGAACAGCGTAAAAGTGAAAGTATGTGTTTTTTAAGCTGAAAACTGTGTAGTTTACATTTACTACCTTATATGTGGAAAAAGAAGTAGAAGAAGAAGCAACAGTCTCCAGAAGAACTGTGAAATATTCTCCAAGATGCGCAGTAATTCTTCCCCAGCTAATTTCCTTAGAAAATGAAATATTTAAGTGCCTAAGACTTCTTCACTGTACTGTAGAGTTGCATGACAGTTTAAGTACCGTGAGATAAACGCTCAGACAACAGGCTCTTGCCCCCTGAGTGCAGAATCCAAGAGTGATTATATTAAGTATGAACACACTGGGGCGTTTCACTGATTTATCACTCCACTTCTCTATGCTCACCACATAAAAGTCCAATTCCAGAGAGTCTGTTGCACTGAAAGCGTTACTAACGTGGTGTTAGTGACGTCATCACTGGACATGGAAAACTATACGTTTTTCCATAACTTTTGACTTAAAATACGGAAGCTCATCTGAAGAAGATGAAAAGGATGAATTTCACTTTTTGACACGGAAACATGCAACGCTCTATCCATCTGTGGCTTCTTCGGGATCTATTTCCTCTAGCGGAGCAAAAATAAACGATAATATTTGGCCATACTGTGTCAGGTACTCGATATTAATTTCTTTATCTTTATAGAAATGCTGTATAAAAGCGATATCGCACTCGCTATCATGCTGTTGTACCGTGAACACCATCACGGCTGGGATTAGCTACGTCTAAATCACATATTCAGTACCACTGCTCTCTTGCTTAAATGCATCATTTTGATATGGACAAGCAAAATACTACACCTGGTATTGACATCAAAGCCCAAATTATTACTACTGTTATTTTTATTACTGTGCTCTGACCTGCCACCTGTGAGGGGTCCACGAGCGTGTGCCGACACACACTGATGAGCTTGCTCAGCAGGTGTATGGTGAGCTCCTGCGTGGCAGCTGAGGTGAAGCCCTTGAGGAACAGCTGCAGCAGGCCGGGGAAGTTGTACCAGCGCAGCTTGGCCTGTACGCGCTCCAGGCGCTCCCTGCTGTCAGCTCTGTCCAGGGGCAGCTGGGCCAGTAGCCTGTTCAGCAGGCGCAACGCCAGCAGGTACTCAAACTCGTAGTCTGACTCCAGGAGCGACGCTGCAACCCAGAAGAGCGTCGCTAGCAGGTTCGTGGGGTCCGCAGGTGGGCCAGGGTCTCCCGTACCAGTCCCGGGACCACCCCCTCCCCCTCCCCCACCAGCCAGCACGCCGCCCTCGCAGAGGGATGATAAGCTGCGCGTGCGGGCCAGGTTGCCGTGGTTGGCTCCCGGGCGGTCGGCCACGTCGAGCGTGTTGCTCCTCCTCCTGTCGCCCCTGCGCTCGCACAGGAGACTGGCGCGCAGCGAGTTACTGCGTATATGGCTGTAGTGCACGTGCAACAGGCCGCCAGTGTTCAGGTTCAGCTGGCCCGTGCTCTTCCTGTTGATGGCAAACTTGGTACCAAGCAAAGGATCATGGCACGAAGCTCTGCAGAAATTTTAGTTAGAGTTTAATAGCTTGCTAACCACTTTACTTTTTTGCTCAATTAACAATGATTGTGTTTGGGTCGAGAAACTAACCATGTGCTAATAATAATCATTTAAGGCGTAAATGGTCTTACTGTGATAATGCTGTGAGCAGGTCATAATTCTTCATGTTATCAGCCAGAGTATCTATACCAGCCTCCAAAGTTAATAGCAGCTCTATCACAAAGCCCTGGGAAGAGAGGAACAAAAGGGAAAGTGAGTAAGTGTGAGTGAAGAAAGTAAGGCGTCGTGCTTGGATATGATTACTCGAGTAGTTTAATAATGAGCTGAAGAGTTCACAAACATCTTTTTAATTAAATGTATAGTTAATGATTTAATCTACTTACGCAGATAAACACACACACACACACACACACACACACACACACACACACACACACACACACACACACACTACCAGGAATGCTAGTGCAGGAGGCTTTTCAGACCTGCAGGCATCATAATTAACATGGAAGTAGAGACGTGTCCTTGTCCTGACTGGGTGGAGGCTGTTGGTCCATTTCATTTGTTTTCGCTGCTATTTACAGAACCTGTGTATTTTAACTTACTGATCGCTGGGGTGGAGGGATGCGAGTTAAACAAGACATGAAATGATTTGTTAACATTACTTTCTTTGCCACGTGAATGGCGACAGTCAAAAATATAAATAAATGCAGGCAAAAATCACTGTATTTTGTCGGAAGATGATGAAAACTCCTTTTTGGGCAATGATGAATCCTATACAGGAGAACATGAGTACCTTCAGGAGTATCTTAACTGTTCATAAAGATGTGGTCTGTGTTGCTGATGTTACCTGAGCCTCCTCTCCTGGGTCTCCCACAGTTTCCACTAGACGCGACAGCACGTCTGAGAGCGTGGAGGCCGTGAGCGGCTGTTTCAGAGCCCTGAAGATCTGGAAAGAACGGCCGGCGTAGTGGCGAGAGGAGCATGACAGAGCAGTCTGCAAGGCCACTTCACTCAGCAGCTGCTCCAACTGGAATCCTGTTCATAAACACACACAGGTACCATCATGTAGAGGCTGCTCACCATTGTAACAGAATAGTCAGACTCAAACAAACAAAAGCACAAACTAACCTGACTGGCTCTGTTTGAAGACCGTAACAACGTGTCTGAGGAAGACGCTGAGCTGCTCGGCACTCTTGATGTTGGTGTTTTTAGGAGACATGTCCTCGTGATTCCACAACGGACCTCGCTTCCTACGAGCCAGCCAATCAGACACCACAATAAGTCCAGGAAGTGACTCAGTAGAGCACAACAAAAGAAGAGAGAGCACGCAGCTTCTAAAATACGATCATCTATGAACTCGCACACAAAAATCTGAGTTCGCACACATACACACGCATGCAAAGCAACAATACCCTCTCCGGTTAGACATGGCTGTGGACACAAGACAACAAACAAAGCCTCAGCACAGACAGGTCTGCAGATTACTACGACTGCGCATAGCCTCTCATCAGCATTGTCCCTCACAAACCTCCAGTATCAACGTCAAAGGTGACACGGGTTCAAGTAACGCACTTAAACACTAGTCAAGCTTGCACGTGTGACATAAAAATACCTAGACTGTCGTTCCACATCATTTGTTTTATCTGCTATTTACTGATAATTTACTGCCAGCTTCAAAACATGGGAAGAACCGTAACGTGAAGATCGCATAAAGCATACGCACATAATGCAGCATTAACCACACGTACGCACGTTTAAAAGAATGCCGTGCACTGACACTCACCTGGAGCTGATGAACTCGATGAGGTTTTTAACCTTCTCGTCCTGTTCGGCAGACAGCTGCACCTCACTGAGCAGTGTGTGGGGAAGGTGTGGCAGCGCTGTGCCACCTAGACTGATACTGGAGGAAGTGGAGCTGGAACTCAAACCAGAGTCTGTCATTGGGGACGGCTGGTATTCAGGAGCCAACTCGGACACACCTGAGAGGAGTAGGACAAAAACAAAACAATTAACTAACCCTAGTTACTCACATACATACACACAGTTCTTATACACACACACACACACACACACACACACACACACACACACACACACACACCTGTGAGGTTGATCTCTTGAGGGACGGGTTTAACGGTGAGAACCCTGGGCTCGTGGAACTCGCGGTTGCGCAGCAGAACAGAGGCCAGGGATTGGACGCTGTTGTTGGTTCCCTGGACAACCAGCAGGTGGAGAAGCAGGCGCTTGCAGTGCTCATAGACCTCTGGGTGCTGATGGTCAAAACCTACAGAGAATCAACAATCATTAACAGCTGCCCAGACAGCCTGTCAACACAAACTGACATTTTATCCAGTCTGTTAGAAAAAATATTGCAGAAATATCTGTTGGTGAAGATAAAAAAAACATGTACGTGATGCATGTGCAGGGCAAGAGTTGCAAACATATAACTGCATGTGCCTAATTTACCTATGAAGATGGCATGCAGTAGAAGATGCAGGTAAGCGCTCCATTCCACTTTGACTCCGTGGTCCACAATCAGGTCAGTGAGCAGGATCACGGCGATGTTACACCTGCAGAAAGGTCGGAAAGTAAGCAGGAGAAAACACTGATCGTGATGAATGGCCTAGTTTATTATGAACGTCTTCAAGGGTCCTATCAAGTCCTTTAGCGTTTATATCACTGCTGGAACAGCTATAGGTTTGGACTGCCTCTTCTGTAAGTCATTCTAGATAAAGGCATTTGACAAACAAGTAAATAAATGTAAATTTATGTAACCTGTGAAGGGAAACTCCAGGTGCAGTGGTTTCTGGCAAATAGTCAACCAGTGGAGACCAGCAGCCTCCCGTGGGTGGGAATGGAAGGGGCTCAGGACAGTTATGCTCCATGACCTTCAAACGCCAGTTAGCATAAACTGGCATAGAGTCACCTGGAGAGGCAGACCAAAAAAAAAAAAAAAAAGTGTTTTATTCCAGGTACACAGTCTAATCTGGTTTTCATATGAGTCTGGTCAAGAACAATCAGGCACTAACGATGATTCAATACCACAAAGCTTACTCTTAGCACTGAGATTAGAGAGAGAGAGAGAGAGAGAGAGAGAGAGAGAGAGAGAGAGAGAGAGAGAGAAAGCTCTCACTTTTCTCATCTTCATAGGAGCCTCCAGAGCTGCTGCTGTAACGGGATTCCAGACGGTGGTGCTGTCTGTTCAGATTGCTGTTTAGCCCACTGTAGATATCCAAATGAGAATAACTGCACACACACACACAGAGAGGAGCATCAGTATCACCCCGAGCAGTGCATGCAGGGTAAATGTATGATCAGCGGTGATGCTATGTGAGACAGGGGCAGGGATTAATGATCTCTGTAGGAGGCATTAAATGGTGTGCTTACTTGTCCTCCATATTGGGATCTTTGATCTTGTTGTCATGGTGGCCATCAGGCCCAGGAACCATAGTGTTACTGCTGGAGGCAGTGCCTGTTAATTAGCAAAGACAAAAAAAAATGCTTCTTTTCAAACAAATCCACTATTAAGACTTGGGCTGATGATAATATTAGCATACTCCCACGTCAGAGGGTATTGTGTGATGCTCACCAGTGACAGAGGGGATTTTGTAGGAGGAGGTGATACGGTAATAGGGTGGGTTATCCATGTGGGTTACAGCTGAGCTCACAGCGTCAGTCAGCTCCAGCTCGGTCATCAGCTCCTCCAAAAGCTGCATAGTTTTGTCTCTTCCCAGGTAGACCACCACACGCTTTACCTGCAAAAACAAATATGTAAAAACGACATTTATATCTTGCATGGACTTCTTGTACTTTATGTATTACAGGTCTGATATATGACCCTACATGCTACGCACTATTAGCACCTTCATGCGACAATAAAAACGCTTTAATGCGGGATTGGTTAAAACAAAGGTGACACTCACATAAGGCAGGAGACTTGGCTCGCTGTTGACTCCAGATATGCTGATGAGGAAGTGTAGGATGATCTTGAGATTTTTGGGCCAGCTATCTGCCAAAGTGGTCCATACATTCTCAATCTCTGACCACGCAAACTCATCTCCATACTGGACACACACACACACACACACACATTAGGCTACACACGTATTTCCAGCTACTCTCAGCATCTGAGTGTGCCGAGCTCATATTTTCAGTACTCACAATGCTGAATAAACAAACAAACACAAACACTAAGGTATAGTCAGACAGTCACAGTCCTAAAATGGCATCTTCAATGCTGAGTCATCACTGAAAACCCTGGTTTTAACTACAGGACTGTGTGTGTACCTTAGCAGTCATGAACATGAGGTTGTTTAGGATCATGGTGGTTGCCTGTGGAGATCCCCAACCCTCTCCCCGGAGCCACCGGCGACTGTTCACCATCATCTCACGTTCACGTGCGCTGTCTTCGTCCTCGGGCTCCTCCTGACGGCGCAGCAGCGGCTTAAAGTCTACCAACTCTATGTTGTTCATCCATGGCAGCAGGTAGTGCAACATCACCTGCCTACCACCGGGGTGCGCTGTCTGGATCCTCTGACTCACCTCTGCATTTGGACAAGAACCCAAACAGTTAAAACGGCTCAGTGTGGACATGAAATGCTAGTCGGAGAAGTGCAAAGTTAAAGCAACACTCCAGCGCTTTATCTACAGCGAATATAGTTCACAGTATGTTTGACACTGTTCCCACAAAAGCTGCGGATGACGTTCAATCAAGATGAAAAACACCGGACTTTGTTTTGTACCTGAGAAAATGGGGAGTGTGAGCTCAGGGTAGGTTCGTGCCAGCTCTTCACTGAGCTGGTAGTAAGATACTGAGTAGAGGTGGGGCAGCGGTGAAGGTGGAGTCAGGACCCCATCAGTGCGCTGGATCTCCAGTTTATGGGCATAGCGGAAGAGCTTCGACTCCAAGATCTAACACATACGCAGATTATCAACACCACTGACTGGTTTTCAGTTTTTTCCAACCAAAATAAAATACTATTTTGCAATATTTACATGCACTGAACAAAACCCATATATACTCATATATTCAGAAATGTTAAGTGGAACTATATGAACACCTTTCGTACCTGAAGCAGCTGCATGGCCACTTCATAGATGTCTCTAGAAGAATCTGCAGCCTTAAAGAGGATCAGGTTCAGTAGCACCACCGTATCAAACTGATAATCCCTGCCACAAATGACCAACATATAATAAACACACAGTCTATTCTCAGAGCACACTCACAAAGAGGTACTGATCATATAAACACAGAAAGGCTGACTGAGCTGTACCTGTTCTGAAAGACGTTAGCGATGGCTCTGAAGCAGCCAGTGGCGACCCTGCGAGAGCCTGTGTAGCAGCGATCCACTGCCCAGAACATCAGATTGCTCTGGTCTGGGTTCAGTTCTAACAGCAACATCACGGCCTCACAGCCCAGCAGGTGAACCTGCGAACACATATTCATAGTGTCTGTAACAAAAATTAAGGAAAAAAAAAAACAAGCCATATCCATCACTCGCTCCGAGTCGTGATAAAGAGTGTGTGGGTTACCTTGCGGTCTTGTGAGTCCAGGATGTTGTCTAGCCATTTGTAGAGGTATCCATCAGACGAGAGCCCAACGTTATCAGCCACCGGGCCGCAACAGAGAACCGCAGACATGGCCTGCAGGAAACAGGTGCAACTTAAAAAAGCAAAACACTTTCAACACATATGGTTCTGTTAGAAGGTCTTCAGGCAAGCGAAACACTGCTGGTGTTTATTCCTGTTTGTGTACATATCTGCAAGCACATACTGGTGTCTGATGGTTGGTCTGCTTCAGCTGTTACTGGTCTATGTTGATGTGTATGCTGCGGCATTGTGCATCTGTGTGTGCGTTCTTACTTTGAGAGCGCAGTACTGGTGTCTGTTTATCTGCATGTTCCGGTCACTGTAGCGGTCTAGAGGAGTGAACATGATGCTGAAGGGTCCGGCCCAGTGACTGAACAGCATGAACAGACTGTGTCTCAGAGACTGCTGGGGGAAAATACTCCTCCTCTGGTGCACTGGGGAACACACACATGACTTACATAAGCAAGGAGGAAAAACTGTACTGCTTTTCCTGAAAAGAACGAAACTGTCAGAAACAACACAGCATAACGTGTGCATCCAAATGAAAAAATTTGAGTATAAAGCGCATAATTCGGTGTGTGTGCTTGTGCGTACCTGGCACATTTTGGATTATGTTGGCCACCAGGGCGCTGAAGTGCGAGCGGATGTCTCGGAGTGTGTCTGAGTCTTTGTCATTCTCAGCCTCCAACAGCTGCCGCGTCAGATCTACGTACTCTAAGAGGGTACTGTTCAGAGAATGGCTCTCCCCGTCCAGCCCCCCACTCCCACTGCATGCACACAGACACACAGAG